>CM019171.2:35788615-35839289 GCA_009739505.2 Apolygus lucorum | reverse complement strand
AGCGCCAATTTGTCGCTTACCTGGTTTTTTGCAAAAATAACCCAGAGACCAATCTAAATTTTGAAAACCTGGTAAGCGCCAATGTGTCGCTTAACTGGTAATTGCGAAATTAATTGAACAGAAAATAGAACATTGATAACAGGGTAAGTGCCTATTTGTCGATTTCCTGTTTGTTGTCACATCAAAAAGAACAGAGACTTTACCAGGAAAATGTCACTCCTAACCTTCTACTGAGGGTGCACGAAAAAAAAGAAAGCATGATGGTCACCGAATTCATGTAAGTATTTGTACTTACTTGAAAATGTTTATAAAAAGATAGTAAATGATAACAAAATAAATGTGGTTATAACTAACAGGTTCAACGCCATTGATATAGTTCCCTCTCCCTCGATTGATACGTTTTGTGATAGTCAGGACATAGCTAAATCGTGTTCCTCGTGAACTATGTTATACCTGTAGGTCACTAAGGCACATTTGAACTAACTTCTTACCACGAGTATTCATTTTAATCATTAAAATTTAATGTTTAAAAAAAACCACACAATTTTTTGTTGGAATCTCGGATGGAAGAACGTGACCGTGACAATAAAACGTCTGCCAAGTTGGGTGGGCAGTATAGCTTCCTCACTCATTGTAACATGGACGTATAGAATCAGACCACAACATTTGATCACACAATAAAAGAAGCAATTTACACGGGAACCTGGAAGTAAGTATGGGCACGAGTAGTATGATATTTGTATTTTCAACGTAGAATTTTATTTAGCGGTCCACCGTCTAGGACCTAACCCACCCAATCCCTGAAAATTTCATCGAAATTGGTTGAATAGTTGCGGAGTTTTGGTTGTAACAATAAATTTAAAGTTCGCGCATGCGCAGCGGCTATTGCTTGACCAATTTGATTGAAACTTATAGGGTGTCTCTTAGAAGTTAGTCCCTAACTAACCTCCAAATTTGAGCAAAATCGGTTTATTAGAAACCGAGGTTCCAGGAAATTCACGTTTGCGCATGCGCACTCGCTCCTATTGGTCCGAAGGTGCTGAAATTGATAGGGGACCGTCTAGGACCTAACCCGCACAATCCCTGAAAATGTCATCAAAATCGGACTACAGGTTAGTATAGTTTTGCCCGGGACAAGGATTGACCACAGACAGACCGACAGACAGACACGGAACCAAAATTGTTCGGGAAGCTCTATAACGCAAAAAGCAAGTGGAAATTTTGATTTTGGAGGACATTTTTTTTACTTCTTTCACGAATACAAAGCTTCCCTACCTTCGGTAGTGAGGAAATTAAAATTCTTAGATTAATCTGTCGCTTACCAGCTTGTTGACTCAGATGTTTGGCCCAGCTGAATTTACGCAAATCCCTGGTAAACGACGATCTCTGGCGGTTACCAGGTGTTTGCGTAACTACTTTAGTGACCAATTGGTGCTTACCTGGTATTTGAAATGAAACCTAGTGGCGCTTACTAGGTATTTGCGAAATAAAATTCAACATTTGGCGCTTACCAGGTATTTGCAAAATAAAAAACCGCGGATACAAGGCTTGTCGCTTACCTGACGTAATAATTTAATTACTTTTAATAAACGTAACTGAATGAAACCACTCCAGAATCGTAGATCTTGACAAGCTGAATCCAACGATACCAAAATCTCGATTTTCGATTTTTGTCGCTTACCAGGTATTTGCATAACTGGGTCCAATTGATACTACAAACCCCATCCTGCTCGTACATTTATATTACAGGATTTAATTCCAGATTCGAATAATATGGAAACGATATTTTATTGATGTTAGGAAGCTATGTGCTACGCCCACAAAGGTAGTAAAATACGTTAATTGATACTTCAAACCCCATCCTGCTCGTACATTTATATTACAGGATCTAATTCCAGATTCGAATAATATGGAAACGATATTTTATTGATGTTGGGAAGCTATGTGCTACGCCCACAAAGGTAGTAAAATACGTTAATTGATACTACGAACCCCATCCTGCTCCTACATTTGTATTACAGGATCTAATTCCAGATTCGAATAATATGGAAACGATATTTTATTGATGTTGGGAAGCTATGTGCTACGCCCACAAAGGTAGTAAATACGTAAATTGGTACTACGAACCCCATCCCGCTGTACATTTTGGTTTATTTTTCTAATAATAAGCCTATGTGATCATATCGCAAAAAAATTTTTATAACCCCCCCTCAAACTTTGTCACTTTACGTTTCAAGGTGCGTAGAATCCAAATTTGCAATGTCCGTCCGCCGTTCGCCGTCTGCCGTCCGCCGTTCGCCGTCCGCCGTTCGCCGTCCGGGCCATAAAAGGCCTTAGAATCGGTCTAAAAACCCCGATCTTTCACACATAGACTCCATTGGGGGTCTAGTTGGTCCTAACGTCGAACTATTCCGATCGCTTCATTCGTATAGAAGTTATGGGCAAATAACCGGCCAAAAAAGAGGTTTTTGCTTAAATATGCGTGGGGTGACATTTTCCAAGTATTTTTCTTCATGTTGGATGGTTGGTGGCTTTATAGACGATTATATAAAAAAATAATAAACCATTAAAATAATAAACCATAAAAATAATAAACGTACGATAAATCAGAAACACGAGTGTGAATCGCAAAAGAGGTCTAATCTACGTGGCTTTATAGACGATTATTAATATAGAAGAAAAAAAAATAAACCATTAAAAAAATAATAATAAAATAATAAATAATAAAATAATAAACCATAAAAATAATAAACGTGCGGTAAATCAGAAACACGAGTGTGAATCGCAAAAGAGGCCTAATCTCCGTTCAAATTAAAGCTGACCGAAATGCCATCGATGTTTTTCTTCATGTTGGATGGTTGGTGGCTTTGTAGACGATTATATAGAAAAATAATAAACCATTGTGTAATAATTTGCAGCGTTTTTATTACAGGATCTAATTCCAGATTCAAATAATCTGGAAAGAATATAGTATTGATTTTATTGAAGCTATGTGCTACGCCCACTGTTTAGCATATTTATGAATGGGTAGCATACATTCCACTTCATTGGCAGATGTTTTCATATTATTTATCCAAGAACAATACAAATACGGAGAAATTAAGTTGATACTGACGAAGCCATGTGCTACATCCCTTTGAAAATAAAGGCCTGAATGTATAACCTTGTGAAGTCACTCTCTGAGGCAAATTCGGAGGTCTGATGACCAGTTGGCACCTCAAAAGGACCAGAAGTGCGGTGAAAATCCGAAACGGGAAACGTGTAATATACATATGAACAATTTACATAAATAACGAAAACCTGCGAATATTCTATGTATCCAAAAATGCAATAGCCCAGTGCTCAATGAGTTCAATTCAATTCTCAATGAGGAGACAAGTAGAACACGTTTATGGACTCTTAACATCTTCAAAACACACCCTGTGCATACAGTAGATTGCTATGGTATTTATTGTAATGTAACGAATTGGCACTTCAAGACATTTTTTGAATATTACGTGAATTATATTTTCACACAACTTTTTGATAACACAACACAACACAAGCAAGTTTTAAAGAATAGCGTATAAACTTTTCCTGTACAACACCTGTTGAATAAAATTACCAATGGGTGTTGAACAGATCGGGGTGGGTGGGGGGGGAATGGGTGTATTATCGTTCATCGAGTGAATCAACCTATTTCAGTATTACCTACTGAAAATCGAAAAAACAGCAATATACGCGTTGGTACTCGATATACGAGTTCGGGGTGACGAAAAGAGTGCTTCTTGAGATTATTTTTCAACCAAGAGGTTGTATAATTTTAACGATTCGTGCTTTGTGCCACACCCACAAGGCTGACTACTCCGTCATACAGCTACGAGTATTATTCCAATTTTCTTCCACTCTTAACCACTTCTCTCTCATTCAAAGGTCGTTAGCGGCTGATAGAACCATTAATTATGGATCAATGTCCCTCCCTCATTATTAAACTTCCTGGTCCTTAGGAAGGGAAGTGGGGCCTAATAAACTCGGCCCGATTTTATTTCCTATGTATGATTTTTTCTCTTGAAAATTATATTTTCCCCATTTCTCTCTTATTGGTCCTTTTTGGCAATTACCCATTATTTTTCATGTAAACAACTTGTGAGGGGGGGTTCTTTTCTACTTCTCTTCTACTTTTCTATATTGACACATTTTGGGAAACGTTCTGAGATTGAATTGGGTGAGTTCACCAATTTGGCATTCTCCCACACCCTTGAAAACGGCTGGTTCCAGCCCTCAACTCTGCGGCGCCTTGCCAGCGCTATTCACACTGCAGCGGAATTGACGTCCAGTAAGCTCGAGCTTACTGGACGTCAATTCAGCTGCTGTGTGAACGGAAGCCACTATGCGTTCATATGTACAGCGTATATGTGAAGAACTGTATATGTCATCAGCAAGCGAAATGTGAATATCTGAGTCGGTTAACAAGTATCTCGGCCTTAATTAATGTTGGAATTTCAAAATTTTGTTAAAATGACCACTCCTTCAGGGGGACGTCACTTTACCACAACTATGATACGGACGTCATTTTGTACCAAGATGTAAATATATATATATATATATATATATATATATATATATATATATATTATATATATATATATATATATATATATATATATATATATATATATTATATATATATATATATATATATATATATATATATAATATATATATTTCAATATAAACCCTTAAATTTTCGTAGTGAGCGAACGGTTTGTCCTACAGAGCTCCGCGTGGTCTCAAAAAATTCTAAAAATTCCATAGAATCTTAAATTGAAGGAAAAACAATACCTTTATATCAAAATTTTTTGAGTTAGGGCGTTTTCAAAATTTCAAAATTGATTTTTGAACCCTTAGGAGTGACCTACATCAACCAAAAGCTTCGGGGCACAACTAGACCCCAAATGGAGCCTACGTACCAAATTTCATCAAAATCGGTCAATGCTAAGTGGCAAAAGTGCCGCGTACGGCGTACGGCGGACGAACGGCCAAATTTTTATTCGATTTTTGGATTCTACGTACCTTGAAACGTAAACCATCAAATTTTGAGGGGGTGTTAAAATTTTTTTTTCTTGGTCGATTCCAAAGGTTCATTATTGAAAATAATAAACCAAAACACCTCCTTTTTCCCCCATGTTGGAGCTCAGCCCGGAACCGTTCAACCCTACGTTAAACCGTTAAACCGTACGTAAAACCCTTGTAGGGAGCGAACGGTTTGTCCTACAGGGCTCCGTGTGGTCTCTAAAAATTCTAAAAATTCAATACTATCTTAAATTGATGGAAAAACAATAATATCAAAGTTTTTCGAGTTAGAGAGTTTTCAAAATTTCAACCCTTATTTTCCAACTTTTAAAAGTGACCTACATCAACCAAAATCTTCGGGGCACAACTAGACCCCAAATGGAGCCTACATACCATTAACAATTTATATTTGGAAAAAATACTTCACCGCTACAATTGATGGTATTGTACATAAATAATTACATCACAGTATTGTATCAGTACTTTCAGCACTCAGCAGTCATGTCCATCTGGCTGCTTGTTATCAGGGTCCGAGATCCGACCCCGGACATTGGGGTGAGGGACAAGGTTGAATCACCTTATCCCACAAATGATGGAGGGAGGATTGTGCCTCTTCTGGCTATGCCATCAGTCGACGCTTCTCCTCCCCATGGGTTTCGAGTTCAGCTCCAAGTCCCACGGGGCCCACTTGCTCGAGCCGTGGCACGCCGTCGTGTGGCCGTAGCCCTGAATTTAGACCAGATGAATGATCCTCCTGTTAGGACTCGGGTGGTCATCCACTCCAGGATAAACAGTGGATAACCAGCCCGAATCAGATCCTTGGCTGACTTTCCATGCCATATCCCTCTCCAGGTGATCGTTGCTCCAATCACCTTCAGTTGGTTTCGCTGAATGTTTGCAAGTGCTGCTGCAGCATCTAGTAATGCGTCAACTTCATATTTTTGAATTTTGGAAGCATTGATGTCTGCGAGTGATCTCTGGCCGGAGCCAGAGACCACTGAGACATCAATAATGAAGGCTCCTTTTGGTGTTACCACCAAGAGGTCTGGACGATAACCTCGCTGTTCCAGGTTAAAGTGTGGCTCTAGCCATACTGGCCATCCTTTACGGCGAGCGTAGGCTTCCAGTAGGTTCAGGGCAGAATTGTGACGGGCACACCTGGGTCTTACCACGGCTGGGCAAATCTGGAGCACATCCGAGGCTGTTTCGGGTGTTTGACATCCCATTCGGCATAGATGGCTGATGCCGGTACGCCTGCCTCTTGTCCTCCTCACTCCTGTTGGCAGAGAACCAGAATGGACTTTCACCATACCCAACGACCTCCATCCCCATAGTTTTGCTGAAGGGTTCCTGATCCATGCCGTGCTAGCTCTGTTATTGCGTGATTTTACCAGTTCAGCCCCATCTGTAGTTTGATGGAGACATTGTGCCCTGACAATTCGACGGTCGATTCTTGATGACCCATTTTGTTGTTGGAGACTCGTCCCTCCTTCAAAAAGTTTTGTGTTTGCCGCCCCTACCCTATTAGCTCTTATGGCTGGTAATTGGCTGAGCAATTCCATGACTCCAAGACCACCATCACCCACTGGTCCATGGATGTATGCATTAGCAGAGTCAAATGGCAGGCGCAACCATTTTCTCACATATCTCCACACAGATATATCCATCTGTTTTAGAGTTAAGAGCGTGGTACTTCCCAGCACTAATTGGTGAGTTAGTGAGGGTATGCCGTGGTCTCATAACATTACTAATTTCTGCAGAGGCTTCAGTGGTGCCCTATCAATTTTCTCAAGGATTGCAGTCATTTTCATTGGCATGTTACGACATATACCCTGGGTACCAAAGGATACTCCCAGGTATATCCATCGAACATTGTGTGGTGCTGCCCTCAGGCACTGACCATCAACATCAATGGAAGGCCTTTCAGCTGGGACCACGAGTCGACGCCCTCTTGGCATCAAAGGCAGATAGATGGATTTTCTGAGGTTGAGATTTAGCCCCACCGACCTCAAGACATTATTGAATGCTACAATCTGAGCCACTATCCCAGCTCTAGATGTGGCAATCAGTACAACATCATCCGCAAAAGCCAGGGAAGACCACCGCTGCCCTGCATGGATGTATCCAACCCTATTAGGGAGTGCTAACAGGACGTGATCCATAACTGCATTGAAGAGGGTTGAGGACAGGGGGTCACCCTGTCTAATGCCCCTTGCATTATACATCCATGGGCCTGCTAGAGGTGTGTTGGTACAGCTGTACCGGGACTGTGGAACCGAGTATCAAGTTGGAACGGTTCCACGCAGTGACAAAAACTCGACCCTTACCGGTCCAGTTCCACGGACTGATAAGATATCTTGAAATGGCTCTGGACCGGGAAGAGAATCTTTTCCATCGGTCCAGTTTCATCCTCACCAATCACAATGATCTGATCAATCATCTCATCAATCTGATCATTCTGATTGGTGAGAATGGAACTGGACCGGTAAGGATGGAACCGGACCGATAAGATATCATAGAGAATGGTTCAATGGCTCTGGACCGGTAAGCATGGATCTTGTACTCAGTTCCGTTCCATGTTGTGCCTGGAAGCGCCCTTACTACTTCCATGGACTGAGAATGGTTCATGGAATGGCTCTTGAGCGGGAAGTTATCTTCTGGACAGGCTAGCATGGAAGTTGTCTCCAGTATTATTAATTTATTATTGTCATGTTAAGTTCTTAAACTGCAACGTCATTATTCTTTCCTTGAATTGTTTGGTAACTATTATTTATAATAAATTGCCTCTTTTGTAACACTTGTTCAAATTCCTTCCTTTTAGCGAATTGTCAAGGAAAATGATGCAATTGTATTGCAAGTTGAGATCATAAACATGGAATAAGGACGATAGGGATTTGAATGCCTGCTTCATCCATGCCGTGTGATTGGGATTTGATCGCCTGTACAGGTAATGGAACTGTACCGGTAATTTGGAACGGTTACATCTTTGTCACCGTAACCGTTGGAACCGTTTCAAGGAAATACCTGGACCGACACCCCTAGGGCCTGCCCCAATTCGTGTAGACCCATTTTTTTTAGATTGATTCGATATACTGTACCAGCTGTTTGGGCCACTGTCTTCCCCTCATGATGTTCATTATAGCAAAATGAGATACTCTATCAAATGCTTTCTCAACATCAAGAACTGCAATGTGAAGCTCTCTTTTTTTTCTATTAGCTTCAACCAACAGTTCATTGAGTGCCAATACATTCAGTGCTAGTCCATCAACGCCTCTGCGGAGACCTTTTTGTTGCTCAACATGAGTAACTGAGGATTCCAAACGCTTTCCAATGATCTTGTGAAATTGGCGTACTACTACTGATGGGACTGTGATTGGGCGGTAGTCTGCCTCGGATTTCATCAAAATCGGTCAATGCTAAGTGGGGAAAGTGTCGCGTACGGCGGACGATCGGCCTGAATTGAAAATAATAAACCAAAATTAGTATTGCAACGTTGAGATCATGAGATTTGACCACATTCGGTAGCAGTACCGGTAATGAAACTGAACCGGTAATTTGGAACGGTTACATCTTCGTCACGGTAACCCTTGGAACAGTTCTAGAGAAATAGCTAGAGCGACACTTACGTGGTGGAGGAGGGGGGGGGGGCATCGGTGAGCTGCAAGTGATTTCCAGCGTTGCTCAATAATTGCGCGAAACCGTGTCGACCCGCCTGGCCAAATCCCAGGTTATTTGGCCAAAGTATCGAAATGAAAAAGGTAAATAATGCGAATTGACGTGAAAAAGGAGCCGATGAGCCGCCCTTATTGGGACGACGAAGAAACGTAGGAGATGAGGAGAGGGGGGGGGGGAGAAAACAACGCAAAAATATAAATGGACTAATCCTACAGATTGCTGCCAGAAAAGGGGGGGGGGAGCAACAAAAAGAATATAAATCCACGTTAACCTTTTTTCTTTTTTTTCAACCTTTTTTATTTAGGATCGCTGGAGGAAGTGAAAGGCTGGAAGAAAATTAGGGGGGGCTGAGGGGGGGGGGTGACTCCTCTTTTTTTCTCCCAAGATCGATAAGCAATATCAATAATGCAAGTTAGGAAACAATTAGTATAGTGAGGGGGGGGGGGGGGCACCACGAGGGGCCACACCCTACGGCGGGGCCCAGATTCTTTCGCCATCTGTAATTTTTCATTCAATACTGAATTAGGGATAGCCCCTCTTTCGCACGAAAACTGGGCACCCCTCCCCTCCTCCCGCCGCAGCCCGCACCCCAGGGCTATCCTTCTACCCCTGATTGCTCGGGAGAATTAGATTCGAGTTCGATCCTCGAGGACGGCGGTAGGGGGAGGCGGTAGGGGGAGGCGGAGAGTGCTTTTTATATATTTCCCCCTCCCCGTCTTTCACACCTTCTTCCTCTCGTTTGATGTTTCATCAAAGGTCATCTCCTCAATAATTCCGCCGTGTCCTTTTCACCCCAACTTTCCTTGATTAACTCGTATTTTATAGAAACATTCTGGTAAGAAAAGTAAAAAAGTAAGAAAAAGCAGTATGAGAGAATGAGCGAATTCTCAAAATTAGTTACTCATCAGTAGAGATCGGAATTTAGTTTATTATTTTCAATAATGAACCTTGGAATCGACCAAGAAAAGCAAATTTTTGACACCCCCTCAAAATTTGTTTCAAAATTTGGCCGTCCGTCCGCCGTACGCGGCACTTTTGCCACTTAGCATTGACCGATTTTGATGAAATTTGGTATGTAGGCTCCATTTTGGTTAATCAGGGTTAGTCAGCTCTTAGGGTTGAAAATTAAGGTTGACATTTTTAAAACGCCTTAACTCAAACAATTTTGATATAAAGATATTGTTTTTCCATCAATTTATGATTCTATAGAATTTTTAGAATATTTTGAGACCACGCGGAGCTCGGTAGGTCAAACCGTTCGCTCCCTACGAAAATTTAAGGGTTGGACGTACGATAAATCAGAAACACGAGTGTGAATCTCAAAAGAGGCCTAATCTCCGTTCAAATGTTGGCTGACCGAAAAGCGATCGATGTTTTTCTTCATGCTGGATGGTTGGTGGCTCTGCAGACGAGTGATCTATATAAAAATAATAAACCGTTGTGTAATAATTTGCAGCATTTTTAGCTAGTTTCTCTATGATCCGCGACATCTCGGTAGCTCGCCTCTCTTCTGCGATCTCAATGCCAGCCCAGAGAAGTCTAAGGTCTTGCATATAACCAGATGCAGAAGATATCAGGAAGTAGAGATATATCTCGGTGACACAAGGCTCGCAGTAGTGAGGGAATTGAAATATCTTGGTATTATGTTGGATTATCGCTTTTCCTGGACAGCTCACATCAATTATGTGACTACTAGAGCCCGACAGCTTATTCATATCTTGGCCCGGTCGGCAAAGGTATATTGGGGTTTGCGCAGTAGTGCTCTGGGCACAATCTATGAGGGTGCTATTCTACCAATGTTATTGTACGGAGCTCCAGTTTGGTGGGATGCACTAAAAGCGAAAAGAAATGTAAAGTGCTTAAGGAGTGTTCAGCGCCTAATGCTCTTGAGGGTAATTAGGGGCTACAAAACTATCTCCCACCAGGCGTGTTGGATGATAGCTGGGAATGAACCAATCGATTTGAGAATAGTGGAGGAGGCTCGTTATTTTCTGGCGGTGAGGAGTCATGGACAGTTTGGTGGCCGGTCCGTGGATTTGCCGGTTGAACCTCACAGATGGCCCCATCCCTCTAATGTAGTGGACATTTCACCTCAAGAAGATGTTGCTCCCTGCTTCAAGATTTACACGGATGGCAGTCTCATTGACGGAGGAGTGGGCTGTGCCTTTGTGGTTTACTTTGGGGGATCGGATGGGCCTAGTCATGTGGCGAAGTTCCGGTTGGGTGCTGGCTGCTCCAATAACCAGGCAGAGTTGTTTGCAGTGGTGGAGGCACTGGAGTGGTTGATGCACCAGTCTGTTGTGGACACTCAGAGGTCTGCCTGCATTTATACCGACAGTGAGGTTTCTTTGGCTCTACTGAGGAATCACCGGATCCATTTGCCCACTGTGGAACGTGTAAGACGCCTCTTATTCAACCTCCGTGGTGGTTGGGTGATTGGGTTGTTGTGGGTGAAAGCACATGTGGGCGTGCTGGGTAATGAGGTAGCTGACATTCTCGCGAAGGAAGCAGCAGGCGAGATGGACCTTCCCGAATCATTTTCCTCTGTGCCACGGACATTTGTCCGGCGAGCACTACATGAGGGCACGTTGTCTTCATGGAATGAGTTGTGGATCCTGAATGATGACACGGCACAACATACTAAGCGCTTCTTCCCTTCAGTTTATGCCAGAGTGAAAGCACAACTCAAGGTGAACCATAAGCTAACACAAGCACTGTCGGCGCATGGCAAGAATAGGGCCTACCTCAGAAGAATAGGAATCGTGGCCGACGACACCTGTCCCTGCAGCGAGGGGGTCCCACAGACATGGGAACATTTAATCTTCAACTGTATCTTGTTTGAGCCCCAGCGGTCACGCTTAATCAGGAGATCAGTGCTGGGCGGTTCTGGTTGGCCAGTGGACTTTCCTGTGTTAGTCACTAAATATATGAATGAATTTACAGATTTCATAAACGAAATTAATTTTGATTTATTTTATAAATTGCATATTATTCAATGTTTTATCATTTATTTATTAACTTTATTTAATACTTTATTTACTTGAACCAGTAAAGTTATTTTGATATATGTATAAGCTGTAAATATCATAAAATAGTATGTGTAAATTGCCTGTAATCAGCAATGGGAGCAGGCATTTGTAATAAAATTAATAAAAAAAAAAAAAAAACCTCAATGCCAGATGCATACTGCTGCATTCTGAGTAATTTTCAGGCCACAATAACACTCAATAGTGCTTTCAGAATGAAAACGCCCTGACTGAACAGAACTGAACTTATTCAATTTGGAAGACAGTGCCTTCAGAAGTCAGCATAATACCGTTCCCGAAAATGGCTCAATTTCGTCAGTACGTACATTGACTCTAATCCTTCAATATCACGCTATGTGGTAAGCAGTCCCAAGCATTTTTTATATATTCTTCGCCCCTCGAACGGCAACAAATTAGGTTTCTCCGCGTTTACGAGGAATTACCCTAACGAGTTCATTAGATGACTGATTTTAAGTTGAGTTTGGTATAAATTGGTTAAGTGGTCGTCGCCCGTTTTCGGCGTTTGTGTGGCGGTGTTTGTTCTTTACCCTTTACTTTTATGAGGGTTCATTTAGGGTCTAGTTGTGCCTCGAAGATTTTGGTTCATGTAGGTCTCTTCTAAGGGTTCAAAAATGAATTTTAAAATTTTGAAAACGGCCTAACTCAAAACATTTTGATATAAAGGTATTGTTTTTCCATCAATTTATGATTCTATAGAATTTTTAGAATTTTTTGAGACCAGGCGGAGCCCTGTAGGACAAACCGTTCGCTCCCTACGAGAATTTAAGGGTTGGACGTACGATAAATCAGAAACACGAGTGTGAATCGCAAAAGAGGCCTAATCTCCGTTCAAATTATAGCTGACTGAAATGCGATCGATGTTTTTCTTCATGTTGGATGGTTGGTGGCTTTGCAGACGAGTGATCTAGTACCTATATAGAAAAATAATACACCATTGTGTAATAATTTGCAGCGTTTGGGGCTATAATTTATCAGACATTTCAGTTTTTAGAATCGCCAATTTTACTCTAATAGGGTGACTCGCCCAGTGAATGAACAGTACGAGGTTATTTGGGAATAATAAGGCTTGTGATGCACCCTGGTGATAACGGTGTTTTTCATTAGTTCCATCAACTTATCATAGATAGCAGAGTGAAGCAGTAGATAAAAAGAAGTCTGCCATCTTCTTTGGTTTTGATGTTATCAACAGGTCTGTCTCCAAGAACGTCTCTGGGGGTAACAAATGGAGTTGGCCATTACGTGGGGATTAGTGTTTAGAGGTAAGTAAAATGCTAAATTAGTCAATGTCATGCGTTATTATTGTAGCTGATATGTTTTTCTAGAGAGAACTAATTGGGTAGAAGGGAATTCTTTTGATTATGATATGTTTTGTTGGGTGTTCATACTGTGGGAGCTAAAATATGACCTCCAACCAGTAAATGAACGACGGTAAAATGACTGTTCATTCACTGGCTGGAGGGTTATTTCACGGTTTTTAAATCGAATGGAGGCTTCGCTAGTGAAGAAACAACTAAACTGCTGATTTTTTGCCTCAACTTGTTTAAATAACTATCCTATCCAGTGAATGAACAGGTTAATGTGTATGGGAATGGAGTGTTCATTCACTGGAATTTCAGGGTTCATTCACTAGGAAATAGTGTTCATTCATGGGGTGAAATACATTAACACCTTTATTGTGGAAAATTAGCTATAAAAATCAACTTTTCTCGTCTTCTCCCATGCTATTCTTATTCCTTATATAATTTTAAACAACATCAAGTAGTGTAGTACTCCACCTTTAAGAACTATAGACATTAAAGTTCGTCACTAGTGTGCTAAGAGCTTAAGTGTTCATTCACTGGGCGAGTCACCCTACCTAACACAATTTTATTTAACCTCAAATTTTAGAAATTTCAATTTTACCTTAGAAATTAGTAAAAAACCGAATTAAGTAATACGAAGTACGAGTAAGTAATAATCCAAGTAATCCAAAACAATCAATATCATCAATACAATAAAACATCACAGCAATAATCATTTATACAAAATGTTGTCAGTCAAATTTCAGGAAACATTCGTAGGTGTTTGAAAGCTACCTAGGTATCAGCAAAGGCACCATTCCCTATGGGATACTTTTGTAGTGATGGATACTACTATGGATACTTCTCTCAAAAACATGTCATCATTTGGATAATGAACGGTGATGATGTGTGATGCTGGTCCATTACAAAGAACAGCGTCTGAAAAGTTGATGGAGGAATCACTAGAATCAACGAGGGGACGATTTGTGTGGCTTTCAAATGCAGTGCCAGTGAAGTTGCTCGGTGAGGTCACAATAAGATAGTCATGGTTGATCAAATTGTTGCTGAAACAAATATTGGAGTTTGAACTGAATCTAACTGGATGTGGTTGAGTATCCTCCTTCTCCGGTGAACTTTCAGGGAAAAGACTCAATTTCATGCCATTTTCAATCAATTGTGACACGAGTTGACATTTACCATGGCAACATGATCAGTGACGGCATTGTCCATTTGAATAGTTGCTATTGACTTCTGTTGAAGACCTTGTTAATTATTTCCCCCCAAAATCACCAATCTGGAGTTGTGAAAAGGCAGTTGTGTAAAAAAAAAACGTCTGTCAAGTTGGGTGGGCAGTATAGCTTCCTCACTCATTGTAACATGGACGTATAGAATCAGTTGGCAAAAAAATTTAGAATTAAAATTTTTAGAATTAAAATAATTTAGAATTAGAATAATTAGAATTAATTATAATTAAAAATTTACAATTATTTAGCGGTTCACCGTCTAGGACCTAACCCACACAATCCCTGAAAATTTCATCGAAATTGGTTGAATAGTTGCGGAGTTTTGGTTGTAACAATAAATTTAAAGTTCGCGCATGCGCAGCGGCTATTGCTTGACCAATTTGATTGAAACTTATAGGGTGTCTCTTAGAAGTTAGTCCCTAACTAACCTCCAAATTTGAGCAAAATCGGTTCATTAGAAACCGAGAAACCGAGGTTCCAGGAAATTCACGTTTGCGCATGCGCACTCGCTCCTATTGGTCCGAAGGTGCTGAAATTGATAGGGGACCGTCTAGGACCTAACCCGCACAATCCCTGAAAATTTCATCAAAATCGGACCACAGGTTAATATAGTTTTGCTCGGGACAAGGATTGACCACAGACAGACCGACAGACCGCCAGACACGGAACCAAAATTGTTCGGGAAGCTCTAAAACGCAAAAAGCAAGTGGAAATTTTGATTTTTGAGGACATTTTTTTTCACTTCTTTCACGAATACAAAGCTTCCCTACCTTCGGTAGTGAGGAAGCAAAACACCGTGGGCAGAATTATCATTCAATAGTTTCATAAAAGTGACATGTTCAATTTCTTTGCTGGACGATTTTTGTATTAGTGTATGTGAATTGGCCCCCTGTATCTCATTCAAAGTAGCTGTCAGGATTGGTACTCCAAAGAAGCTGTCAGGGTTGGCTCACGAATATTTAGCTTATCTCTTACCACGTCTATGTTCTCATAAGTGACTAGGAAAAAACTAGCGTGTTCAAATGGCTTCCAAACCTTATTGACAGTCAGCCACCCCAAGAGCCTTCCAGGAGAGCTCCACCAAGATTGTTTGCTAGAAAAAGAAAAAAATCTCACCTGATCTGTTCGAAGAAAAAGTTGCAACTCAAATTTCACGGTACTTTCAGGCGAGTTTTGGTTTATTATTTTCAATAATGAACCTTTGGAATCGACCAAGAAAAAAAAAATTTTAACACCCCCTCAAAATTTGATGGTTTACGTTTCAAGGTACGTAGAATCCAAAAATCGAATAAAAGTTTGGCCGTCCGTCCGCCGTACGCCGTACGCGGCACTTTTGCCACTCAGCATTGACCGATTTTGATGAAATTTGGTATGTAGGCTCCATTTGGGGTCTAGTTGTGCCCCGAAGCTTTTGGTTGAGGTAGGTCACTTCTAAGGGTTCCAAAATCAATTTTGAAATTTTGAAAACGCCTTAACTCCAAAAATTACGATATAAAGGTATTGTTTTTCCTTCAATTTAAGATTCTATAGGATTTTTAGAATTTTTTGAGACCACGCGGAGCTCTGTAGGACAAACCGTTCGCTTCCTACCAAAATTTAAGTGTTTATTTTGAAATATATATATATATATATATATAAATCAGAACACGAGTGTGAATCGCAAAAGAGGCCTAATCTCCGTTCAAATTAGAGCTGATCGAAATCTAATCAATATTTGGTGATTTTGATTTTTTTAAAATTTTTTTTGATTTTTTTTTCCTTCATATTGGATGGTTTGTGATTTTGTAGACGAGTGATCTATATAAAAAAATAATAAACCATTGTGTAATAATTTGCAGCTTTTTTAGTTGGCTCTATGTTTCGCGAACCAAACGTCTACCCCTCCTCCGCCGAACGAAGGAATTAGTGCTCTCAAGCGGTCCCTGAATAAGACCTCTACTACATCTACGAATGTAGTAGACACCTTCAGCAATGCTTTCCCGGTCATAACTCAAAAACTCCATTTTTTGAGTTGTGCCTTTATTCTAGGACGTGCGCCTTTTAAAGGCCTATCTGACGTAGGGGCACGCTATAAAAAGTAATAAAAAATAAATAAATCAAATATTATTGGGGAGGACGCCCAGGACTCACCCAACGCCGGCCAAATGACCAAACAGCCTCCTTACCTTTATTTTAAAGCCATTACGTGGAAATTTCAGCGAGAATTCGTCGATATTCGATATTTAGAAATATCGATTCCAAAGTGTCGATATCCGAAACATCGATGCGCCGGTGCGCCTCTTCTCCGCCTATCAGCAAAAACCTGTCTGCTCCCTCGTGTTTTCCGTATTCAAAATAATTCACTCAATCAACGGCTATTATTTCAACTTCCATCATTTATTAGGAGTCGGTTCATCTCGGAAAACTTTCAAAGGCCCGGATTTTCAACAAGGAGTTACTAATACAAGCCTTCCTGCCTTCAACCCGACGTATCCAACATCACCTTTTCCCAAGAACTTGAATGAATGTTTAAACAATCGCGAAGTTTGAGATTGTATTAGCAATTTTCGTGCCCACGGGGTGGAAAGTCTGTTTATAAATATTTCACCCCCTTTAAATGTACTTTCCCAAACACCTCCGAGCCCTTTGGAAAATGTATGCATACGCTTCAACTTTAGTTATTGGTCAAAGTATCTTTTTCAGAGTAAATTGAGTAGACTCGCTACATAATGAACATCAGAAACATCAGTTTTCAAAAGAAAAACGAAACGCTGTTTTTCTTCTTAAAGATTTCACGCTACGAGGGGATTTTAATGGCTTTTGGTTTATTATTTTAAATAATGAACCTTTGGAATCGACCAAGAAAATTTTTTTTCAACACCCCCTCAAAATTTGATGGTTTACGTTTCAAGGTACGTAGAATCCAAAAATCGAATAAAAATTTGGCCGTCCGTCCGCCGTACGCGGTATTTTCCCCACTTAGCATTGACAGATTTTGATGAAATTTGGTATGTAGGCTCCATTTGGCGTCTAATTGTGCCCAGAAGATTTTGGTTGATGTAGGTCACTTTTAAGGGTTCAAAAATGGTTTTTGAAATTTTGAAAACGCCCTAACTCAAAAAATTTTGATATGGAGGTATTGTTTTTTCTTCAATTTAAGATTCTATAGAATTTTTAGAATTTTTTGAGACCACGCGGAGCTCTGTAGGCCAAACCGTTCGCTCCCTACAAGAATTTAAGGGTTGGACGTACGATAAATCAGCAACACGAGTGTGAATCGCAAAAGAGGCCTAATGTCCGTTCAAATTTTAGCTGGCCGAAATGCGATCGCTGTTTTTCTTCATGTTGGATGGTTGGTGGCTTTGCAGACGAGTGATCTATATAGAAAAATAATAAACCATTGTGTAAGACTTTGCAGCGTTTTCATATTGTTTTGGGCTGGTTGGGATAGATAAGTAATTTTTTCCATGAAGAAGACAAAACAATTAAAATTACTGTTACTAGAGTATTCAAGACAAAAATTAACTCACGACTATGGTAACTCGTCTGCAAGAAGTTTAATATAAAATTAAATTCACTTCAAACTCCTTTCAAATTCACTAAATTCACCTACAGTCCTATCAAGTTGAAAATAGTCCAACAAACACAAAATAAATATGAAGGTTCGGGCAACATGAGTGAATGAGCGAATTTTTAAAGAAATCTAAGCTTAAGCCTGCCACACAGCCACACATTCGGCATTCGCCGAGCACCGAGCAACTCGGCGAATACCGAGCTACTCGCCTTGGTACTCGGCGAATGGCGAGCTCATTGCTCCACACATTCGGAGTTCGTCCCGAGCAGGGCTCGCCACGGGAGAGAGACGAGCTACTCAATTTTGAAGTAGCGCTAGTTACATTTTGGAAACCATTTATTTATTATTATTTTTATTTCAGAGATGCATCGTTTATATGTTATGTGAACCATATCTTATGTGATTCACAGAAAAATGCTTAAGCTTAAGTAGCGAGCATCTGTCCCGCTCCACACGTGCGGGGTCGCACGGGGCTGTTCGTCGGAGCATTTTTCTGTGAACCTCATAAAGTATGGTTCACATAAAAACCACAACCTCCCGCCGGTTGGTCTGGGTCTAGACGCCGAGGTCCGTGGATAGAAAATCTTCCGCACTTCTCCCAACCGTGAGCCTAGTGGCGCCACGGATATAGTGCAATAGCTGTAGGCTTAGGGAACAATCTCTCCGTTGAGTAGGGTCCAGGCTAGTTTCAAATCAGCGCTTCGAGAGGACCATCGCCCTCACTCGAATTCACGCAGACACAACAAGTGGGTTCGAGCAACATGAGCTAATGAGCGAATTTTCGAAGAAATCTAAGCTTACTGCCGAGCTCTACAGGCCGGTGTGGCCCCTGGCTTTACGAATTCCCAATCTCCCCATTCCCGGTCCGTAGCCTGTAGTCTTTGCAAACCCACAGTATGCAGGTCTTGTGTCATCACAACAAGCCATCGGTTTCTCGGTCTCCCTCTTCTCCTTCTCGACTCAATTCTGGCCCTCAGTGTTGATCTTGGCCCCTGCTCCATATTCATCCCATGCACGTGTCCAAGCCACCTTAATCTGTTCGTCTTTATGAGTCTTAAAATCTCATAGTTTTCCAGAATTGCCTCCATTTTGTCTCACATTTTACATGAACCAGTCAATTCTACTCTCCTTCTGCGAAGATATTCCTTCTTCGAGGGGAAAAGGCTTGGTTTTAGGCAATAGCAATATTTTGAAAAATTCACTTCACATGGACCGACTAGAGGAGGCACCAAACTCAGAAAGGTTTTCTGCTTCTCCTACACTTTAGAGAGACTTCAGTTGGGAAGGTTATTGTCTAGAAACCTATCCATTGATTGACACAAACCGAAACTCCATAGAATAAAAAAACGCTGCAAATTATTACACAACGGTTTATTATTTTTATATAGATCACTCGTCTACAAAATCACCAACCATCCAATATGAAGAGAAAAATTTAAAAAAATAAAAAAAATAAAAAAAAAAAAAAATAATAATAATAATAAAAAAAATCAAAATCACCAACCATCGATCGCATTTCGGTTAGCTCTAATTTGAACGGAGATTAGGCCTCTTTTGCGATTCACACTCGTGTTTTGATTTATATATATATATGTATATATATATTTCAATATAAACCCTTAAATTTTCGTAGGGAGCGAACGGTTTGTCCTACAGAGCTCCGCGTGGTCTCAAAAAATTCTAAAAATTCTATAGAATCTTAATTTGACGGAAAAACAATACCTTTATATCAAAATTTTTTGAGTTAGGGCGTTTTCAAAATTTCAAAATTGATTTTGGAACCTACATCAACCAAAAGCTTCGGGGCACAACTAGACCCCAAATGGAGCCTACATACCAAATTTCATCAAAATCGGTCAATGCTAAGTGGCAAAAGTGCCGCGTACGGCGGACGGCGTACGGCGTACGGCGGACGGCGGACGGCGGACGGACGGCCAAATTTTTATTCGATTTTTGGATTCTACGTACCTTGAAACGTAAACCATCAAATTTTGAGGGGGTGTTAAAATTTTTTTTTCTTGGTCGATTCCAAAGGTTCATTATTGAAAATAATAAACCAAAACATGGGAAGTATCCAGGTACCTTTGAAGTAGGTGTTCCTCTGAACGAACGAAAACCAGTAAAGGGTTAACTATGACACCATTTACGGCAGTGCCCACTTTTGACTTCGGCACAGTACGTTTTTTGAAATAAAAAATATTCCGACTCCCCCCGTGAGCTGCCATTGTGAGAAATCGGGTATTTATCGAGCTCTGCACCGCATTCAGTGACTAATCACGCACAATTTACATTCCGAACCACTTCCGCGCCTCTTTTTATGTAGAGTGCTCCCCGCTGCAAAATGAAATCACTATCCTATCTCCCGTCTAAAAGGTAAATAGCCAATTCCCATATTGATACGATCCGCCAGCCATTTAGGCGGAGAATATTCTTCTATAAAATATACTACCAGACTATTTTACATATTTCGAATTACCTTTCCGGCACCCACTCCCCCGCCGGTGCTGTTTATAAGGCAAATCGCTTTATTATGCTAATCGAGGTTTATTATCCGAAAGATGGAAGCGGAATGGATTGAAATGTATAAAAATCACCATTTGAGAGGTGATAGAAGCGTAGTGTGTACGAGGGTGTTCTACAAGCCTGATTCAGTGGTTTCCAAACGCCATCCATGTAGGACGGCAGTAAAGCCTCAGCGTTTACTTACAGACTTACTTACTACCCTCATATTGCTTGTTGAATGAGATCATTATAACTTTTTCCTCTTTTTCCGTATGCTGAACAGTTTATAAATAACATACCCGTGGAAGAAGTGTACTTATTAGTGTACGTTTAATACAAATAATAAATAATAAACTGTTTATAGTTCCCCAGTAATCTACTACTTCTCGCTTGTCAAAACTTTTCTATGCAATCCAGTTGTTTCCACTGATGAAAAAATTCGACACTTAACAGATCAATTAATACAGGGTGTCCACAAAACAGGTCTCATTGCTTCAAGGGGTCAATTCTGCAACTAATTTGCAACAAAAAATGTCTCCCAGCAAATTTTTTTTAGAAGCTTCTTTCCCATGTTATTTCAATTTACATTTTTTTTCATGATTTTGACGTTATGTTATTGAATTGGTATTAACTCCTTTAATTTGCTGTGATAGCTACAATTTGAGGAAACTGTTGGAATGAGCGTTAAATTCCCTATCTCCCTAATACAAAATAAAATTTTTTCGGTTCAATTTTACGGCGAATAAAGCAACTTAAAAAGTGAACTTAGTAACTTTTTGACAACTTTCCGTTTTTCATCGCCCATTATAGTCCTAATAACTACAGATTGCCTGAAAGCCTAAAAACTGCGCCAGAATCTCAGCTTTCCAACGCTATAATCAAAAAATATTTGACAAACGAATTTGAGAGACAAATTTATGTTTGAACGCGGGAAAACGTGCATTTTTTTTCAACGAAATAGGTGGTTTGACGGGGAGATCTGGCGCTGGGGAGGAGTGGCGGCGGTGAAGACCTCGGAGTCTCCCCGTCGATTTTGTTGAAAAAAATGCACGTTTTCCCGCGTTCAAACATAAATTTGTCTCTCAAATTCGATTGTAAAATATTTTTTGATTATACCGTTGGAAAGCTGAGATTCTGGCGCGGTTTTTAGGCTTTCCGGCAATAGTTCATTATCTGTAGTTGTTTGGATATAATGGGCGATGAAAAACGGAAAGTTTTCGAAGAAGGGACCAATGACTTGAGTCTCGTATTCAGAAAAACCGGACAACCCATCAGAGGATACACTGATGTAAATTGGAGATGATGGTCGCTGATATACCGGATATTTCTTCACTTACGCTAGATCTGCAATTAGCTGGGAAGCAAAGAAACAAAGAACCTTTGCTAAATCCACAGCGGAAAATGAATATATGGCGCTAACAGAAGCCGCAATAGAAGCAATCCATCTATTAGAATATTATTAGAATATTACCAACGACATTGGGATTTGCCGTGACAGCATTAACCTGCTGAACGACAATCAGGCCGCACAAAGCTGGGCAGCGAACCCGATTATCAATGCAAATTCGAAGCAAATAGCATTGAAGGAACACTTCATACGTGAAGCACTGAAGAATGAAGACATAAGCATCCGGTACTGCTCAACGCCATTAATACCTGCAGACATCCTTACCAAGGCAGTGGCGGCTTGCAAACTCGTGGAATTTCGACGTCAACTGGGATTGCACAAAAAAATGAACCGACC
This sequence comes from Apolygus lucorum, assembly GCA_009739505.2. Classification (NCBI taxonomy): domain Eukaryota; kingdom Metazoa; phylum Arthropoda; class Insecta; order Hemiptera; family Miridae; genus Apolygus; species Apolygus lucorum. Next base: position 35,817,192 of record CM019171.2, on the reverse strand, counting down.
TCAAAAATGATGTCCGTAAACAACAAAAAGGGAAAAATAATAATCCTAGGGAATTCAGTTGGGAAGGTGGGTAGGTAGGTACGGATTGAAGTCGCTGCCGTGCCCATCTGTAGACACAAACATACGCAAGTAGATTCCACTTCCATCTGGTTAGTATTACAACATGCTTCGATAGTGCAATACGAAACAGGAATGAGAGTGGGTATCATTGAGGTAATACAAAACCCCTGTTCCAAAACTGTTAAGTAGTACGTCACTGCTATCGTATGAAGGAGGATGAGAGAGTGACAATAAGTGTGAATCTCAGTAATGCATGACGAGGAAGCTATGTGCTAAACCCCCTTGGTATAATACCCTCTCATCATTGATCTATCTATCTAGATATTCAATACTGTAAGCTGATCAACATGGTACATAACGGTACAGGGTACTTTGCCGTTCTGACGACCTTCTGATACCCATTTCTTACTTACACATGTTGATGACGAGAAAGCTATGTGCTTCACCCACATGAAGGAATACCCACTCGTCACCTAACTGTACAATATCCCTCATATTTGGCAGGGCAATATGCAGTTCTGATTATCTCCCATACTATTAACTACTCAATCATGTTATCGGTGATTAGGGAGCTATGTGCTTCACCCACATGAAGGAATACCCACTCGTCACCTAACTGTACAATATCCCTCATATTTGGTAGGAAAACTCACATACTTGTTCATTCATAAAAACGTGAGGTATGGTTCATGCAGGTTCTGAGCGAACAACGCTCTATAATTTCCCCCTTTCTCATCCGCGCAGCACCTTTTAGACATCGGAATCCCCCTCATATAGCATATCAATTCAAAGCTTACAATCAGACCTTCAATTTGAATATACACAAATAGTCCGTCATCGGCTCAGGCGGAAGTTACAGGGGAAGAAGAGTGAATGCGGACCAATATTCCCGAAAACGGGAACCGCGTTTTTCAACTTCTTTCACGAATTTTCGATACCTACTTTTAACAAAGCAAAATGAAATCTGTTTGAAACGGGACCACCACGGATACTGGTAGAACACATTTCAAAAAGAATCAGACAGATTGGTACCAGAATAAAGAAATGCAAGGTGTTCGGACATACAATTAAAACAAAAAGAAAAACGAGTATCTACACTGCATGCAGATACATCTGTACATGGATATGTCTTATGATGACAATTTAAATGATGAGCACACTCAGCTGATCAATGACCACTCAGGTGCCTTCAGCATTCTCCATTGACCTTCCCTCTCAAATTTCAGGTTCCTGCGTTCAACAGGAGAGTTTCCTCTCCTTCCTGGCCTTGGAGCTCACTCAGCTGATCAGTGATCATCAACTTTGATGATGTATAAAAGTATGTATCGATTGACCCTGCCTCTCAAATTTCAGCTTCCTGCGTTCAAAAGCATCAGAAAAAAAAACGTTGCATTGTTTTGTGTGTCGAAAATTTTGGAATGAACCCCAGAACTAAGACATAGGTCAAAAAACAAAAAAACGTTGCATTTTTTTGTGTGTCGAAAATTTTGGAATGACCCCCAGAACTAGACATGTCAAAAAAAAAAAAAAAAAAAAAAATCGTCGTACCCCCGACAACCCGAATTGAGTACCTCCTCTTTCGCGTGCCTTCGGCGCGTTGAAGTCGGTCGACAAGAATCCAGCAGACCATCTCGTGAGGAGGAGTAAAATAGGTTGATTCAGCGATGATAATACCATTATCTGTTCAACACCCATTAGTAATTTTATTCAACAGGTGTTGCACAGGAAAATGTTTTCACTTTTACTTTCTTGCTTGTATTGTTATGATCAATACAAAATATCCAAAAACAGTCATGAAGTGTCAGTACATTAAATGTAAATTTTACCTACAATACAATAGAAGGTGTTCAACTTGAGAGTTTAAACACGTTGATATAGGAAATCATCAGCATTACTAATCATAACGTCGGTCCAACACGTTGAGTATTAATGCAGATGAACCGAATGCTCATTTCAAAGTCTGCATCCACTCCACAGCTGAAGGAATGATAATTAAAATGTATCACAGTTGATTAAATACATCTCGGAGACCGAATATTTTATCTCTCTGCACGTCGGAAGATGGAGAACTCAACAATAAGAAAACTTCAATATAAGCAAAGTTGCTTTCCCTAAGTAAGACGCGTTGTTCATACATATTAAAATTCTAAACGCTCACTTGGCGAGAGTTTTGACATGGTTAATATATACATGTTTATACAGATACCGTGCCTTTAAGAAACTTTTGCAGAAAATTTAGGTTATGGAGCATTAAATATTTACCGCTAAAACTTCTCTCTCAAGTAAAGCCCAAGTATCTACCCTCTTCGGAAATAATATATTACGTTATGAGACACGTTTTCCTGGAGCGTATTTCTAGAGAACATCCAAAATAATTTCTACTTGGCAAACACTGGTAAAATGATGAAATAAATATTAGATCTTCGTTTACTGTTACTTCATCTAATTTAATATCTGCAAGCTGTATAATATACAGCTTTATAGCATATTATGAGATAGCTGAACGGAGCAGGTAGATGGAATTTTGAAAAACACGCTTGGAAAACCCTTGGGTTAATCTATCGTTCCCTATTCAATCAATAACCCGTTTTAAGGCTAAATGTCACGAGGTTAGTTGTGAAATCTGCCACCAAGTGGCAGCACCAAAATGAAAAAAATTTCGTTTACTCCTCATTTGAGGACGGATCGACATATTTCGATTTATTTATCGGATTTCTCTTCAAGATTACAGTAGAATAAGGAATTTCACTGTAATGACTCATACTCTTTGCTATGTTAGTTCTCCAATAAAGGGCACAAGGGAAACCCTGACAGGAAAAGTGACTCATCGTGCTAGGTAGGTAAGGTGGGGTATGGGGGACGAACACATCACTTGACGTCACCTTCCTCCACTCTCCCCTTACCTTGTTTAAGTAATATAAAAGGAGAAATCAGGGCTTCCCCTTCATGCATTCGTCTTCTAACAATTGACTTGATTATTTCTCGCCCTACCTCGCCTTCTCTTAGACGCCCAAAGTTCCTTGGATGTCTCGGTAGGCGATAAGCACATCGTGCCGGCCTCCGCTCCCATTTTGCCTAGGAAGTTGTCTGCCCCCAACTAGGACTAGGTAAATGTACTGCCTCCCTCCGATCGGCGAGCAATCGCGCCGAGGATCACAGCCGAGCTGAAATCCTTAAACACTCCTGCATGCGGTAGGCGGTAACCCGCGCCAGGCAGAAAATGTTGTCCCATCCTTCACCTTCGTTGAGTAGGGACCAATATAAATCGACAAGCCGACGTGAAAGCCTTCACACGACGACACGCCGACATAACATTCACCATATTGGAATTTCCTATTTTTGACAAGTGGAACGTCATTCTGTTTTGCAGTGAGGAATTTTGACAAGGTAGAAATAGGACCAATATCACCGATAGTTCTGCTCCCTCACTCACAAAAAGGACATCGTGCAGCTCTTCAAAAAACTGTCGATGCCCTAAAAATGAACATTTTAACTCGTACTTGGCGGTTTAAAGAATTTGTGAATGACGAAGGTTTCGTGTCTATCTTCTATCAATTCAATGTTAGAGGCAGTAATGGTACGATTATGAAGAATCTTTGGTAATTGACCAACAAAGAAAATGTTTCGGGCTACAAATTTGCTGAAAATCTGTAATCTGAACTGTATTTTGGTCTATGACAATATGACAATCAATTTTTTCGATTAGCTCGACTTTCCAAGATACAAAAATGATGGATGTTTAAATCATTATTATTGGTTGGCGCGAAATTTAGTTCAATTAGGTTGGCTGCATTGTGTAGGATGATACAACGTTGTGATTCACATCATCAGCTAGTGTGGTTCACCCTTCAATGAGGAATTTCACCATGTCGGAATTTCCTATTTTTGACCCCAACATCGGATTCAGCACCTCGAAAAACCGAAATATGAATGTTTAAAAAAACCGGGAGGATGACGTCAATTGGGAATAGTTCATGTACGGCCGCTTGAAGTGCTGAGATCGAGAAGTATAGTCCTCGGAGGCAACATTTCACAAGACCAGTTAAGATCGAAATCGAAGAACTGAAGGGAAAAACGTCTGCCAAGTGAGTGTGGCACATAGCTTCCTCGTATCCATAACCAGATTATATAGATGATCCGATGCATAGTAGTTAATCTCAAAAAATCAATCTCTAAGTACCTTCCACTACCCTCATAGGGGACCATCTACACGCTGATCTGCACAATCCTAGAAAATTTAATCAAATTCGGATGAAAAATTAAGTGAGTAGATGTATGTGATTGGATCAAAAAAATACTTAGCCTCAGCTGGAATTCGAACCCGCGACCCCTGGGGGACAGTTCTGTGCTCTACCCTCTGAGCTATTGAGGCCTAGTAATGTTATGAATAGGATTTGATATTCTCACAGGGGACCATCCCTCTATGAATAAATTCCTCTATGAAAAACCATTCTCTATAATTTTCATGGTGGGGGGGGGGTCTAAACACTACTCTGTAACATCCCTGAAAATTTCATTGAAATCGGATTGAAAATGTGGAAGTTATGGCCGTTACAAGGAATTCACGTTTGCGCATGCGCAGTGGCTACTATCAGTCCGAAGGTGGTGATTTTCATAGGGGACCATCTAAATACTAATCTGTAACATCCCTGAAATTTTCATTGAAATCGGATGGAAAATATAGAAGTTATGGCCGTTACAAGGAATGCACGTTTGCGCATGCGCAGTCGCTTCTATCAGTTCGGGGAAGACGATTTTCATAGGGGACTGTCTACACACCAACCCGCACAATCCCTGAAAATTTCATAGAAATCGGACCATAGCTTCGTATAGTTATGCGCGTTACAAGGATTTCATGACAGACACACAGACAGACAGACACGGAACCAAAATTGTTCAGGAAGGTTTGAAACGTAAAACGCGAGTGGACATTTTGATTTTGGAGAACTTTTTTTTTCATCCTTGAAAAGTGAAAACAAAGCTTCCGCTTCCTTGGTAGACTCGGAAGCAAAACTATTTTGAGTGGACTGACCGAAATCAAAATCCCCCAATAATTAGGAACTCCCTGGTTTATCTGTGGGCCATTCGGAGGTTTAATTCTGCGTTCATCATAGCAGTTCGCAGTTCAGAGGGGTAATCGGTCGAGGGAGGTCCATTATGAAGATTCTACGATTAGAAACACTAATAAACTGCTGATCTGATGTTTGTCATATCGATTTCGCTCAAATCGCCATAGTCATTGTTAGGGAGAAGCAATTCCAACTTTGAAGCCCATGCTAGCTTACTTACTAGCCCTTACTCACTAATATCAGTTTCAAAAAATACCACACGATCTCAACTCAACCCTCAACTACACGATCGGATTGGTAACACTAGTTGAGCTTATGATAAATCAGAAACACGAGTGTGAATCGCATAAGAGTTCTATCTCGTTCACATTTTAGCTGACCAAAATACGATAGTTCTTCGTTTCTTCGATTTTGGTTTATTATTTTCAATAATGAACCTTTGGAATCGACCAAGAAAAAAAAAAATTTTAACACCCCCTCAAAATTTTATGGTTCAGGTTTCAAGGTACGTAGAATCCAAAAATCGAATAAAAATTTGAATAAAAATTTTGATATAAAGGTTTTTTTTTCAATTTAAGATTCTATAGAATTTTTAGAATTTTTTGAGACCACGCGGAGCTCTGTAGGACAAACCGTTCGCTCCCTACGAAAATTTAAGGGTTTGTATTGAAATATATATATATATATATATATATAAATCAAAACACGAGTGTGAATCGCAAAAGAGGCCTAATCTCCGTTCAAATTAGAGCTGACCGAAATGCGATCGATGGTTGGTGATTTCGATTTTTGACATTTTCATGTCTTTGCCCTGGCACATAGCACAAAAAACTGTCACGACATTGCCTAACAAAATTGTGTTACAGTGCCTTTATAATGATTTCGACCCCGTTGTTAGGTTTGTTCCTTTTCTACACTTTTTAACCCACAAAAATCGTTCACCACTCGTTGGAAAGCTCTCGATTTAACGAACATTTTCATGTTCTCCATAACATATTGACTATACGAATAGCGGAGCTATGGGCATAACTGTTCTCATATTTTGTTTACAAACTAATGATCGTCAGTGTAGAAGATAATTAATCCGGAATCGTCTATTTTATTGAAATTAGGTAGGGTAAGTGCACCAGTGTTCGACGTCTTAACGATTTTCTCCTTGCTTTTTAATCACAGCACCTTTAGTATCCAACCAATTTGAAGATTTCACAACTTTTCTAATGGGCCAACATCTCAGGAATCGGAAACCAATTCAATTTTCATTAATAAACAAGAATTTAAGCTTTAAAACCTTCAAAACTGGATGTGGTTTTTTGTACCAGTTGTCGACATGCGATGCCCAGTTTCCGACAGGGGTTAGATCCTGTATTCGACACCCACCATTTTTCCATGGTTCATGAGGTAGTACCTCTCAGGTACATGCAAAAAGGTAGTACCTATCAGGTACATACAAGTAATAGTCCAAGACAACAACTTTAAACACATTTTTAATCATTTAAGAAACTCAACAGTTATAAAAATTGAAATTACACTATTAGAGATCATTTTTTGGAATGGAAATATTGAACTTAAAACTGCTCACATAAAAAGACAGCCTCATTTTCATACTTTTTTTAAACCCATACATAATATATCAGCTAACAGTCTTTCATGTATTACGCATTAGTCTTAGAATCGAACTAGAAATTTGTGTGAATAAAATCACTCGCGATGAGATTGTGGAAAACCATTTTAATCAAAACGGAGTTGAGAAGAACGTTGTCTATTTCCACAAAAATAATGAGTTGCAAGTTAAATTGATTTCAACGGTTAGGTCATCATCAATAACAAACAATAACTGAAGGTACATCGTAGAGAGCATAGCTTATATAGTCACAAGTGAAAGGGAGCTTGAATCCCATTGGTCGAGAAAGTGAAAGTCATACCCGATCAGATAAGTGAAAGGAGAATCCTATTGGTTCAGAGAAGTGAAGGGACCTGGGAGGATCATCAAATGAAAATCAAGGCAGACAAAGTAAAAGGGAGCTCAAACATTGGTGAGGGTAACATTGTGAAGGGGAGACCAAGCTATTGTAGGAAAGAACCTATCAGTGGTGAAACATGTTGAGGTCATTCAGACATTTACCTATCACTCTTAAGAATCTCGAACTTTTCAAGCACATCCAACATACCTCCCTTCGGGCAAAAATGAGGAAATTCTATGAACTGTCCGTGTCACCGACAGAGTTGATTATAGGCGCTAATGTGGTATGGTCTAATCATATGTTATTTGTTTACATTCAAGTTTTCTGAAGTTTGTGAAAAGGTGAAAAATATAGTCTTGTCTATCGTTCTCCTGCATAACGCGTTTCTTCCTTTCTTTCCATAACAAGTGGTCCTTCAAGGATTTTTGAGCCAGTGCGTTGGTACCTAGGAACTGTGACGATTATGGAAATGAATTCGCTAGAAATTCCGTCGGCAGATGGTGCGGGTGGAGATGGCAGAAGAGAACTGTCCTCACGAAATCGAGTCGTCACTGTCCAAGCCCCAATCTCCACTGATGAGGTCTTAGAAGCTACAGAGATCGATAGGCACTCGAACAGGACAAGCAGGAGGTCTGGGTGCTCTTCGTCAGGTACTGGGTCGACTCTGCGGAGAAGAGATGTTGAGCAGCTGCGGCTGGAATTCCAAAGGGAAGATGCAGAAGCTAGAGAGCGGTTTCTCCAAGAATGGGAGGCGTCAGAGGCAGTAAGACAAGTCGAGAGGGAAAGACGACTTTTGGCACTAGAGCGGGTGGCATCGAATGGAAGTAGATCCTCTCAAGGAAGAGCATCAGTGAGGCGTATGTCTGACGTATGTAACGGTAATAGTAGTACTAGAGTGCGAAATTGGGTCGAGGAGGGCCAGGGAAACGTAAATAGAGAAGTTGATGGCAGAGGTTCTTCAAAATTTTGTCTCGGCGCCCAATCTTCGCAGATGAATCATCAACCATTTCCCAATACTAGCCATGATGTTTTTAGGCAACCAATGAGATCTCAAGGCGGAAATGAAGTATCTGTGAACGAATTGAAAGGCTGGATAGCTCGAAAAAACACAACGTTCGAGTTACCACTTTTTGATGGGGATCCAGCTCAGTGGCCGCTATTTATTAGCATGTATCGACAATCAACCGAATCAGGCCGCTATACAGATGACGAGAACCTGGTTCGTTTGCAGAAGGTACTCAAGGGTAGCGCAAAGGAGCATGTTGGGCCCTTATTGTTCATACCAGGGGGACTAGGACGGGTGATCGACCGACTCCAGAAACGTTATGGTCGCCCAGACACCATTGCAAGAGAGGTCATGGAAAAGCTGGAAAAGATGAAAAGTATGGGCGAGAACGGGCTGATAGGTTTAGATGAAATGGCAGCAAGGGTAGATAACGCCGTCACTACGGTAGTACTCATAGGACGGGCCGAATATCTGTACAATCCGGTGATCCTCAACAGTTTGGTCAGCAAAATGAACATTTTCCTCAAGCTACAATGGGGAGAACATGTAGCCAGATTAGGCGATGGCCCGGTGAGCCTTGAAAGGTTCAACGACTGGCTACAGGACAAGGTAGAGGCCATTGGGAATGCCGGAGCTTGGCAGACGTCAGAACCAAACTCCCAGACTAAAGAAGATGTGCACGAGGCTAAAAACCCAGCGTTAAATGAAGTAAAGCCATCACAGAGTTTTTTGGCTCGTAAATGCCTAAAATGCAACGTCCCTTCACATATGCTCAAAGACTGCAGAAAGTTTGCCCAAATGAAGGACGATGATAGGTTACAGTGGGCCAGGGAACGAGACATTTGTTTTGGGTGTCTCCAACAGGGGCACAGGGGCTATACATGCAAAGCTAAGGTTTATTGCAGAATTTGTAAGAAACCCCATAATACACTGTTGCACCCTAAGACTACCCAAACCGTGAGATCTCACCAGGAGACAGTAGGATCAGAAGGCAAGAATGAGAACGGAGACGCAGGTGAGGAGGCAACCTCTGAGAGCAATGCAACGACTGCGGTCAACATTGAGAAGGGAAGCCGTCTCCTTCTCCGAGTAGTGGCAGTTAAGCTGTTTGGGCCCCATAAGACAGTTGAGACCTACGCTTTTATCGACAGTGGATTGACTGTCACCATGATCCAAGAAAACATGGCCAAAGAGCTGGGTCTTAAAGGAGAAAATCAGCCTTTGAAAGTAAGATGGACTGATAACACTGTCAGAGAAGAGACGGAGTCACGCGTGGTGAGTTTTAACATATCCAGCATTAAAGACAACGCCAAAACTTTCCAAGTATATAATGCAAGAACAATCCGCCATCTGAACCTACCTCAGCAAACAGTGGATCCTACGCTGTTGGGACAGTCATTTGACCACCTCAAAGATCTCGAAATTTCCCCCTACAAGGATGCAAAGCCAACCATACTCCTGGGAGAGGACAACTGGGCGTTAGGAATACCGCTAAAAGTTGTCCACAAATCATGGAATGGACCAGTGGCAACCAAGACCCGCTTGGGATGGGTTCTTCATGGGAAGATACCCCTACATCTCAAGGGGAGGGTAAAGAACGAGGAAGAACACCAAATGACTCACTGGGGTGAGGAAGATGACGATACGTCGTTGCATGACTTAGTGAAGGAGTTCGTCCTTAGTGAAAAGAAAATGGACCAGAAAGAAGAAAAGGGGATGTCCACTGACGATGAACGGGCTTTGACTATTTTCGAGGCAACAACAAGGAGGATAGAAGGGCGATGGGAGACAGGACTCCTGTGGAAGTCTGATGAACCCCTACCTCAGAGCCGCGGAATGGCTCTCCGGCGATTTTACAACCTGGAACGACGGATGGACAAAGATCCAACCTTTGCAAAACAGTACATCGCCAAGATGGAAGAATCAATAGCAAAAGGGTATGCTAGTAAGCTAGAACCTCACGAATTAGCTATGAAACCAGGACGGGAATGGTTCTTACCCCACTTGGGTGTGGTTAACCCCAATAAGCCAGGAAAACTTCGCATCTGTTTTGATGCATCAGCCAAAGTAAATGGAGTTAGCTTAAATGATATGTTGCTAACGGGGCCAGATATGTTGGTCAGCCTTCCTGGACTGCTTTGTCGCTTTCGTGAATATCCTATCACCATTGGAGGAGACATCAAGGAGATGTATCCACAAATCAGGATTCGCACTGAGGACCAAATGGCACAGAAGTTTTTTTGGCGAAGTAGCCCCCAAATTGATCAACCAGAAGAGTACGCAGTACGAGTCATGACTTTTGGGGCTAAGTGCTCGCCATTCTCTGCACAGGAAGTAAAAAACCGAAATGCATTAGAACAGGAGTTGGAATCTCCAGAGACAATAAGTGCAATAGTGAGTAATCATTATATGGATGATTATCTGGATAGCTGTCAAAAAGTGCCAGAAGCCATTAGTCTAGTCCATAACGTCTGTCGTGTCCACAAGCTTGGGGGATTCATCATGTGCAACTGGATTAGTAATTCATCTGAAGTGCTGGAGTCAATCCCAGTTGAACTGCGATCAGCCAAAGGAAACAGTCTGGATCTTGCTGAGAACCATTCGGAGAAACTGTTGGGTCTTTGGTGGAGACCAAGTAATGACGAATTCCATTTTCAACTGAAACTGAATCGATTGGATGGGGATCTGGTTTCAGGGAACCGTAATCCTACAAAACGAGAGGTGTTGCGATGGGTAATGTCACTTTTTGACCCATTAGGTTTGATAACATTTGTAGTAAATGAAGGAAAAATGTTGCTCCAAGAGATATGGCGAGAGGGAATCAATTGGGATCAAGAGATTGGCGACAAGCTTGGCAAGGACTGGGCAAGATGGATGCAGAGAGTGCTAACACTGCGAGAAATTTCGATTCCGAGGTGTTATGACCACAACTTGGTTCATACAGAAGATGTCCAATTACATGTCATGTGTGATGCGAGTGAACGAGCGTACGCAGCAGTGGCATACATTCGTACGCTAACCACAAACGGAGTTCAAGTCAAACTTTGTGTTGCCAAAGCGCGAGTGGCTCCAGTTAAGCAGACATCTATACCTCGACTTGAGCTTCAAGCTGCTCTTACTGCTACCCAACTTGCAACATTCGCCATCAAGGAGCATCGCATTCAGTTCTCCAAAGTCGTGTTTTGGAGTGACTCTCAAATCGTATTGTCTTGGATACGTACAACGGACAAACGTCTCCAGGCCTATGTGAAGAGACGTGTGGATCTAATTCTAGAAGGCTCAGCACGAGCTGCCTGGAGGTGGGTCCCCACCAAGGAGAATTGTGCAGATGATGCTACAAGGGTATCAAAGACCACTGCATTTAATGGGGATACACGTTGGTTTACTGGCCCAGCTTTCCTGCGGAGGGCAGAAGAGGAGTGGCCTATCGAACCAATCACACAGGGACTGGGGACTGATGACGCAGAGTACGTGGCGGCGCATAGGGAGGCACGGGAAGAACTCTTGCCAGACATTGGACGGTTTTCGCATTGGTTACGTCTGATTCGCACTACTGCTTGGGTGCCTCGCATCGCCAGGTTCCTACGCTATCGTGATGATAGTATGAAAAAAGAACTGGAAGCTGGTGAGCTACAAGCTGCAGAGCTACAGTGGCTGTGTAGGACACAGATGGACGCATTCGGTGAGGAGTTGTCTCTCCTTCAACAGAAAAAACCTCTCCCAACTGACAGTCGTGTGGCTAGCCTGGATCCATTTCTAGATGAAAAAGGGCTCATGAGGGTTGGGAGCCGTATTGGTGATTCAGAAAATGTGGCATACGACACTAAGTATCCTATTGTCCTCCCACATGATCATCCTTACACCAAGTTGCTGTTGGGAAAATACCACCGTTGGGCTCGTCATCAAGGCAAGGAGACTATCATGAACGCTGTGCGGCAAAAGTACTGGGTACTCCGAGCACGACTTGCAATCAAGAGCACATTCAATCGATGCGGACTTTGCCAGCTGAGGAGAGTCACCCCTCGACCTCCCAAGATGGCTCCTCTACCGCCTGCAAGAATGAGACATAATCGGCGACCATTTACATCAGTCGGTTTGGATTATTTTGGGCCACTCTATGTGACAGTTCGTAGAAGGCAAGAGAAGAGATTTGTAGCCTTGTTTACATGTCTCACAATTCGAGCAATACATCTGGAAGTAGCGGTCGATTTATCCAGTGGATCAGCAATCATGGCTATCCGAAGATTCATTGCAAGACGAGGCACTCCACTCGAAATCTTTTCAGATAATGGGACTAACTTCAAGAAAGCAGATCGGGAGCTTAGAGAAGCTTTCCAGGACCTAAACGCAAATGAAGTTCAGCGACAATTAGCTCCTCTAGGTATCAAGTGGAACTTTAACTGTCCAGCGGCCCCACACATGGGAGGAGCGTGGGAGCGTCTGGTGCAGACAGTGAAGAAGGCACTATTTGCAACGCTAAATGAACATGCACCAAAAGAAGAAGTGTTAGCCACAGCCCTTGCTGAAGTAGAACTGATTGTCAACAGCCGGCCATTAACCCAAGTTTCAATAGATCCTGCTGACATGGAGTGTCTTACCCCAAATCACTTCCTTCTAGGAGAAGCGGTTGGTGCCCCGGCTTGCCCTCCAATCCCAGAGAACGTGTGTCTTCGGGTGGCCTGGCGGAAATCGCAACAAATGGCTGACTCATTCTGGAAGAGATGGGTTAAGGAATACCTGCCTGAGTTGGTAAAACGAAACAAGTGGATCAAACCAGCCGAACCACTTAAGATAGGTGACCTGGTGGTCCTCGGAGAAGACACCTACCCAAGGGGACGATGGCCCCGTGGAATCATAGTCTCAACCTACCCAGGAAAGGATGGACAGGTTCGATCAGCGGATGTCAAAACTGGCCATGGCACATTCCGTAGACCGGCTACGAAAATCGCAAAGCTCCACCTGCAACAGTAGTATTGTACGACCATACAAGACTCTCTAGTAGGCGGCCCGGAGGAATGTCACCGACAGAGTTGATTATAGGCGCTAATGTGGTATGGTCTAATCATATGTTATTTGTTTACATTCAAATTTTCTGAAGTTTGTAAAAAGGTGAAAAATATAGAATTTCTTGTCTATCGTTCTCCTACATAACGCGTTTCTTCCTTTCTTTCCATAACAGTCCGTTTGTTAGATCAAAACTAAAGTTATGATTGGATTCTCTTAGGTGATTCGCAAAAGCAGAATCACCTTTGTTATCCCTGAAATCCTTCTCATGCTCTTTTATTCTTTCCCTAAATTTCCTACCAGTTTGACCACAATACTCAAGCCCACAAGAACATTTCAGCTTATAAACCCCACTTTTATCTTGAACGCTAATTTTATCTTTAACAGAACCCAACGAAGCTTTAAGATTATTTTTATTTGTAAATCCTTCTTTGAAACCTCTAGATGATAACATTTTGCCAATTTTGTCAGAAATCTTAAGATTTCCATAATATGGAAATTTCCATGGGTTTCTTCTTTCTCGCCTTGCAGTTTCCTAAAGCCTCGCTTCTTCGCTTGACTGCCATTCTTAATAAGATCACTGGAACAAACAAAACTATCATTCTAAAGTAAATTCATGAAGCCTGTCGGTCATTGGATCACCAAGGTGTCGATTACTGGATAATTCATTTCTCAGTTTTCGACATCAGTTAAACCAGTTTCCGACACCCCCTGTCGAACACTGGATCCAGTTATTATAAAGTATAATCTTAAACACCATTGGAATCACCGTTCATCAACGGTTCACGCTGCAATCAGAACTGAAAATTACTCTGAACCCCAGTATTCGACACTTGCGTCGATAACTGGTAAACAACGATTTTCGAGTACCCAGTTTCCGACAACCCATATTTCGCTCTATAAAACCCATTTCAAAGCATGCAAAGAAAGGAACACATTCCTTCAAGTATAACTAACAAGAATAACATTAGAAAACAATGATATTTTCAAGAATACAGGAGAGAGACAGCAAAATGTTCACTTACCTCCTAACGAGAAACAATAGCACAGGTGGAAGTCTGGAACACACTAACTTCAACACGTTTTCGCACAGTGAACCTCCCAAGTAACTCCTTCGAATTGGTGGGATTCGGCTTAAAAATGTTCAAAGCTGTTGAAGACGCCAAGTTTAAATGGGTAAAAAGCACCAAACGCTTATTTTTCCAAATTAAGTTCGTGACTGTCGAATACTGGTTCACTGTCGAAAACAGGAGCATTTACCCTACCTACCTCTTAATTTTAATAATTGTGTCAATTTGTAACATAACATATCTACACTCTTTCGTAGTACCTACCTACATCTTCATATTGAAATGATTCGGATCCGCCTTGTTGAGGAAGTTGGCCATCCGGCTCTATATTTTTTAGCGAAGACATAATATGTCTGTTGGACAATATTATTGTCCAACTTGTCTTCCGACATTTCACTCGTCTGTCAAAACTTTGGCAACATAGGTACATGTGATGTTCAATAATTTCGGTAAACAGCCAGTGAGATAAAAGCTAAGTAGAGTAGACAACAGCAACGCATTGTGAGGTTTGAAAAATACGACAAATAGCTATAGATAGTTATTAAGTTAATGATTCGTTTCACATTCTGACAACAACGGAGGGTGGGTTATAAAATCCTATAGTGAGGTAAAAAGCAATAGGTAAAGACATGAGAGTCCCAATGCGTTGCAGACTCGCATGCAAGCGTTTTTTCTTTTTTTTATTTATTTTTTCTTTTCAAATCACCCGTGCCTGAGCAAAGCACGGGTGATTCGGTGTAGGGATGGGTATCGATACTCGATATTTCAAAATATCGATACTTTCGTACCGATACTCAATATTTTAGTATCGATACTGCACTATCCGATATTTTTGGATATCGATACTTTGGATCCGATATTTCTAAATATCGAACATCGATACTGTTCTTGCGGAAAATTCAACATAATGGCTAAAAAATGAAGAAGATAGAGAGGCTTTTGGGTCATTACTCTTTGGTTGCACAAATAACGTTTATATCATGGAAAAAATCACTCTGCTTGAACTCTTAATAGTGGAAAATGAAAAAAGTTGTTGAAAAAATTATTTTTCTTGAGAAAATTGTATGATATTGGGAGTTTGTGACACTAAAGTATCGATACTAGATATTTTAAAATATCGATACTCATGCCCTACGATACTTGGGATATCGATACTCGGATACAATACAATATCGATACAAAATATCGATACTTTTATAACGATACCCATCCCTAATTCGGTGTGAATGACTGGCTGGAAGAGGGTGGTTGCTAAAATAAAAAAAAGTGTGCCGTTGAATAATTTGAGCCAATAAAATTCGTTGATAAATGCGATTAAACTATTGAATATTTATGTAGTGAGAGGAATTTGCTTCCCTCATCTGCATTAAAAAACGGTGTTTTTCGAGAGCTCCGAATATTAGTTTAGGGAAAAAAGGGGGAGCCTAAACCCGACGTATTTATTGTTCTTGTTTCCGGCTTGAAGGATATAAAATGAAAACACTTGCAACTTTACGATTCCTTTGTAGAAACGAAACAAACGAGGTTTGTAATTATACCCATTTTGTGAAAAGCGAACGCGCAAGAACTGTAGGTCGAGGATGTAAAGTATTGTCGAAATGTGGCGCTCGGCCAATTAGCGATCTACCCTTGACTGGGTACCCTCTTGTAGTGAGATCATTATAATAATAAATTGGACCTATAAAGTGGAAAGGTGAGATGAGGAGAAAGGGGGGCCTTTTGTATTCCTGGGGCGTTTCTCTCTCCTTCATCTTTATGGGTCCGGGTACCATATACATTTCGACTTTAGTGCCGGGAGTTTTCGGTGCGAAAGGGGGTTTTACGCGAAGAATGCGCGATGCGAGTCGCCGACTTCTGTATGATCATTTGAAGAAAGTTCGAAGAGTACCGTTCTAAAGCGTGGGACAGGGTGCCCGAAACTGGACCACATTTGTGACATTGTCTGGCTACACGAAGTAGTCCTACTCGACAGAGATTGTATCAAAGATGTTTCAAACAGTCCCCCATTGCCTTATACATTTTGAAGTCTTATTTGCATCTTACCACGACTATTGAAGGGATTTAAAATACTAATCGGGGATTTTGATTCTAGAAGGCACTATACAGAGTGTAAGCCTAACTGGTCTGCCATACGGTACCAGTCGATTCTACAACTATTTGCAACAAAAAATGTCTGTTCGCAATTTTTTTGAACCCTTCGTTTTCAAGTTATTTTAACTTTAAACTTGTTTTTCGTGATTTTGACCTTATTTCATTAAATTGGTCATAAACTCCTTTAATTTTCTATGCAAATTACAATTTGAGGATACCGTTGAAAAGAGCATTAAATTTCCTGTCGGATAGATGCCTTAACCATTTTTTGAGTCACGGTTTGAGACATGAAAACGTCCTCTGAAAAGAGAGTTTTACGTAATTTTGGAAACCATGCATTTTTTCAATCGCGAATCGAACTACAAGAACCAATATTTTTTCAAGATGCAAGAACAGTAAAAAATGCGTCAGAATCTCAGCTTTCCAACGGTATAATTAAAAAATATTTTACAATCAAATTTAGGGGAGAAATTTGTGTTTGAAAGCGGAAAAACGTGCATTTTTTCAACGAAATCAGCGCTCTGGCAGCCTGCTTCAGTCTACTGTGGGGCCGACCCACCCACTTCATCGTCCGACCCCTTCGAGGCGGAGCGCTGATTTCGTTAAAAAAATGCTCATTTTTCTGCGTTCAAACACAAATTTATCCCCTGAATTTGGTTGTAAAATAGTTTTTTAATTATACCATTGGAAAGCTGAAATTCTAGCGCAGTGTTTACTGTTCTTGCATCTTGAAAAAAATGGGTTCTCGTACTTCAATTTGCGATTGAAAAAAAATGCAAGGTTTCCAAAATTACGTAAAATTCTTTTTTTAGAGGATGTTTTCATGTCTCAAACCTTGACTAAAATGAAAGTTAACGCCAATCCGATAGGAAATTTAATGCTCTTTCCAACGGAATCCTCAAATTGTACTTCGCACATCAAATTAAAGGAGTTATGACCGGGTTAATGACGTAAGGTCAAAATCACGAAAAAAAATTTCAAGTTAAAATAACTCTAAAACAAAGGGTTTAGAAGAAAATTTCTATGAGACATTTTTTGTTGTAAACTAGTTGTAGAATCGACTGTTACCGTATGGCAGACCAGTTAGGCTTACACCCTGTATACATTTTGGTAAAAACGTGAGAAAAACGTGAAAAACCATAGCGAACTGAAAAACTTGCTATAAACCAAGGATGTTATTTTTTTAATATATTTTTAAATTATAATAAACATGTTTGGAAAAAAGGTAAATTGATTCAAAGTTTAAAATAGGTAGTTTTGAACGAGATTTTAAATATCAGATTTATGGATATAGTACTTTTTGAAACAAAACGTGGCGTTTAGTACTTTTTGAGAACAAACGAAGTGGATATAGTACTTTTTGAAACAAAACGTGGCGTTTAGTACTTTTGGACATCAAACAAAGTGGATATAGTACTTTTTGAGAACAAACGAAGTGGATAAAGTACTTATTGAAACAAAACGGATAAGAGACCGCCATTGTGCTAGATATAGTACCTACCTTTTGAAACTAAACGGAATATTCACCCTCGTTTTTCAAGGGAATGGATTATCTTTTGCTCCAAAACGATCGCATTTTTTGTGAAGAACTACAACTCCTCCAAAACCCTGGGAAAGTGTTAACTAAATTTCGATAAGAAGGGTCTTTAGTACCTTCTGGAATCAAAATCCTCAATTGTAGGATGTCTTTCAACAAATCCAGTCTCATCACTCATCATGAGTTATTGAACGAATTTTATAACCATAGATGAATTCGAAATTTCGTTAATATTAACGGACGTAATTTCTGTTTTAGCAATTCGCTTCAATTCACATCCTCAGTATTGAGGAAGCTTTGTGTTTGTGGAACAAACAGAAAAAAATTGAGCAAAATGTTCATTCGCATTTTGGGTTTCTAAGCATTTTACATAGTCGAGTCACTCGAGTGCTCTACTATTATGTTGCTCCACACATTAGGAGGGTAAATTATGTGCTGAGTGTTCGAATCATCACATTAAAAACCGTGAAAAGCTAAACATTCACCGCCTCTCCAACCCAACCACTAGGAATTAATTTTCAGTTGAAATTAACTCTTCCATTTTAAACGCTGGACCATTTTCCGTCCGACCTTATCGAAATAATTAAATGATTAATATTTAAATACCAATTATTCAAGTATTTGCTTCGATGTTACTGTTTAGATGAACATTTACCTACGCCGGTAGAAATTACATGAATGAATTAGGTTTCCTCTTTACATCTAATGAACTCATCCGTAATTCAATTTGCAGTTGCGAGCGAAATATTGATCAAATTTATTGTGGTTGTCAGGTGGGTGTTCAGCAAGTTAGATTGTTGTGAGTATCGACATGATTATACCACATCAAGTATTGGGCGACAAAGCTGACGATGTGAGCGATACAGTTTCACGATTTAGTGCCAATGAAATGTAATTTCGGTCTCCATTTTAGAATTGATGATAACACTCTAAATACCTTTCAGGATACAACCTAACCAGTCATGTCATGGTTATTACTTTCTTTCATCTGAACAAGCCGAAGTTTATATTAATGAAAAAGCTATTTACGTTAAATTAGAGTTTAAATTTTGATTCGAACTTCTTGGAACCTCACAAGCCTCAATGAGTGAATTCCCCAAGAACCATTTTCTCGGGATATGAGTTTAGGTACCTATATCATATTTTCTGTATATGCCCAGATTATGACATTGTAATAAATTGAAAATATTACGTATTACTTGGAAAATTTGATACTTAAGAAGTACGAGTATTTCAACTTAAAATTTTCCTCTGTTGGACATTTGATATGATGCACTTTATGATAGGTTGGATATTCTAAAACGATGAAAATGTTGATACTTTGGACAATCTAATTTCGATACATTGGAAAATTTTATAGTTTGGACATTTTCATCCATGGGAAATTTTTATAACTTGAACATTTTGATACTTTGGAAATGTTACAACTTAAAATTTTCCTCTGTTGGATATAAGATATGATGCACTTTATGATAGTTTGGATATTTAGATACGATGAAAATATTGATACTTTGGACAATATAATTTTGATACATAGGAAATTTTCATACTTAGGACATTTTGATACTTTGGACATTTTCATCCATGGGAAATCGCGATAGGACATTTGACATTGGAAATTTGAACACGTTGGAGATTTTTTTCGCATTGGACATTCTGAAACGTTGGACACTTTGTTTGATACATTGAACATATTGATACTTTGAAAATTTTGGTACTTTGGAAAATTTGATAAGTTGGACATTCTGATACACTAAAAATTTTGATAGATACATAGAAAATTTTGATGTTTTGGACATTCTGATATGTTGGACATTTTAATGCGTTGAAAATTTGGATATGGTGAGGAGATGGGAAGAATTGTTGGGTATCCAACAATCGATTCTGCACTCCCAAATTCTCAAGATCTGGAGCTAGACTCCAGTGTTGTCATGACGTGCTTTTTTTGACGTTTTGCCCTGTCCGCGCATGCGCAGTAGTGTCATTTTAGTTTATCCCCTCCTTTTCTCAGTGCCCTGGAAGACAAGATCGATTTTTCATTCTGTCTGATCCAGACATGTTTTGATTCAACTAGATGGATGGATGGAGTCTGTTCAGGTTGCCATGAAAGTTCCACGTATAACAATGGACTCCTCATTGCATGTAAACGAATGGAGTAGGTACTTCAGATATCAGTTATAGATGGATAGTTATTGAATGGATACTCCCCACTTTTACAGATTTTCACAGTCTGTTTCCCAGACTGCTCAATTAGGTGTTTCACAGAGTACTGGAGACAAGAGATAAACACGAGGGTCCTCTTGTCATGAAACAATTTTGCTGATTGACAGCAAAATTATGATTTTTGGTGCGTAATCATTGTTGTGGATGGCGTTTGCTAGACAGAGATTTTGTCACATAGGTATGAAAGTAGGTAAGTTAAAACCATTGTAAGTTGAAACTAACTTATAAAATATTTTTGAAGTTGTTATCTTCAGGGGTTTTCCCTCCGAAATGTCTAGACTTATAGATTCAAGATTGAGTTCTTTACTGTGTTCCGTAAAGCGTCTTGAAACGATGACAGTTTACGTTCCTCATCCTCTCATCATTTTCGGTTTTCCATTCCATTTCCCCTGCATTTCAAGTTGTCTTGGTGTGTTTGTTGCAATGACGATGGAGTTGACCACTGATTAGACTTACCTACTTATCGTATTTTGGTTTATTATTTTCAATAATAAGCCTTTGGAATCGAGCAAGAAAAAAAAAAATTTTAACCCCCCCCTCAAAATTTGATGTTTTACGTTTCAAGGTACGTAGAATCCGAAAATCTGATCAGTGAGCAATGATTTGCAGCGTTTTTTACCTACAAACATTGTTTTACCTACCAATTTTTTTTACCTACCACACCTACCTATTGGTAGGTACTACCTACCACACTATAATGGCTTCACACCTTCACAATCAAGTTTATTAGAAAGAACTAAACGCTTCACACTCGATTCGAAAAATGGAAAGCTTCATATGGAAATTTGATTACTGGTTACGCAGAAGGCAAAACTGAACAGCGATCGCATTTTAGTCCGATAAAATTTGAACGGCGATTAGACCTCTTTTGCGATTCACACTCATGATTCTGTTTTATCGAAGAAAAACCTTCAAATACTCGTAGGGACCGAACGGTTTGTCCTACAGAGCTCCGGGTGGTCTCAAAAATTTTTAAAATCCTGTACTATTTAAAATTGGCGAAAAAACGATACCTTTATTTCGAGAGTTTTCGAGCTAGGGCACTCTTGAAAATTTCAACCCTTAATTTTCACCCCTTAGAAGTGACCTACATCAACCAAAAGCTTCGCGGCACAACTAGACCCCAAATGGAGCCCATATACCAAATTTGAACCAAATCGGTCCAGTGTTGCTAAGAAAAGTGCTGCGTACGGCGTACGGCGGACGGCGTACGGCGTACGGCGGACGGACGGAAATTTTTCTATTCGATTTTCGGATTCTACGTACCTTGAAACGTAAAACATTAAATTTTGAGGGGGGGTTAAAATTTTTTTTTTCTTGCTCGATTCCAAAGGCTTATTATTGAAAATAATAAACCAAAAAATGATGTGCTTTTCGTTAAAAATTTTTTTTGAATATTTAACGTTTTAGTAACAAATTAACATTTTTTAATCTTTTCGAGTCCCAAGAATGAATTTTTTTCCATCATTAACTGGAATGAAGTTGGTATGTGATTTTTCCCTACTGGGTCCTCCGTTTGAGGCAAAAGTATGTCCTTATATGTGACCCTGGGGTCAAGTTTGTGTATTTTGCTTCCGAATCTACCAAGGTAGCGGAAGCTTTGTTTTCACTTTTCAAGGACGAAAAAAAAAAGTTCTCCAAAATCAAAATTTTCACTCGCGTTTTGTGTTTTAGACCTTTCTGAACAATTTTGGTTCAGTGTCTGTGTGTCTGTGTGTCTGTGTGTCTGTCTGTCTGTCTGTCTGTCTGTCTGTCTGTCATGAATTCCTTGTAACGCGCATAACTATACGAAGTTATTGTCCGATTTCAATGAAATTTTCTGGTATTGTGCGGGTTGGTGTGTAGATGGTCCCCTATGAAAATCATCACCTTCGGACTGATAGTAGCCACTGCGCATGCGCAAACGTGAATTCCTTGTAACGGCCATAACTTCTACATTTTCCGTCCGATTTCGATGAAATTTTCAGAAACGTTACAGATTAGTATTTAAATGGTCCCCTATGAAAATCATCATCCTCGGACTGATAGTAGCCACTGCGCATGCGCAAATGTGAAATTCCTTGTAACGGCCATAATTTCTAAATTTGCTATCCGATTTCAAAGAAATTTTCAGGGATGTTACAGATTAGTATTTAGATGGTCCCCTATGAAAATCACCACCTTTGGACTGATAGTAGCCACTGCGCATGCGCAAACGTGATTTCCTTGGAACGGCCATAACTTTTACATTTTCCGTCCGATTTCAATGAAATTTTCAGGGATGTTACATATTAACTTGTTTTGATGTTTTGAGATTAACTACTATGCATCGGATCATCTATACAATCGGGTTATGGATACGAGGAAGCTATGTGCCACACCCACTTGGCAGACGTTTTTGGTTTGGTGCCCCACCACTTTCGGAGGTCATCCACCGCCCATGATTCCATTACATTGGTTATTTTGATACGGTTGGGCATAACACGTTCGGATAGTGACTATCATCAGACAATTCTTGTTCCAAAATCCTTGCCCCTTAGCGACCAAGAAGTAAAGTTCGTTATGATTCCGATCGGTTGGAAAAGTGTGACTATTTCAGCAGTATTTTTGTTTCAGGGGTAACCTGCTATTGCTTGGCGCCGCTTCTCGGGCAAAAAAGGTACAATTTTCTCTCCTCCGGTCATTCCAATAAAACAGTAATCTCGTCCTGACCGCTGATGCGATCTAGATTGAACAATCGCCGCCGATACGAGTGAAGAATAACGTGATTTGTGTCCTTTAAGTTTGAAGGGAAGGAGGAGTTATTTGGTTTACGATCTTGTCATATGTATGCACATATGTCCCATTACACACTCACCCCTTCAAAAAGCGTGTTCGACCAGTCCTTTCCCACTCTTGATTAATTGCCCTGTCCCTGTATCGACGTTCAATCCTCCCTTGCCCCCTCTCCAAACCACGCCGAAACCCCAGTATCTATTTATAATTGGGAGCATAAATTGAGGACTTTGATAAAATCGGACGGCGAAATATTGGACCGAGATATTTCTGGTTTCCCCCGTCGTTGCCCGAACCATTTGTAAAGATTACGGGGCCTGATTCAAATGAGCTTTTCGAGTGACAACCTCTCTATTTGGACACTTTCGCATGTTGAGGGGTTTTCGGAAATATGGTGCTGCTTTGACACGTGACAGTATTGACCATGGAGTCATCGTAAACTGCGAATATTATTGTTAGGAAGGTATACTCTGAACTTGAGCTCGGATAGAGAGCCCCGGAAATTTGAGCAATTTCAGCTTCTATGCAGGCTGAAATGGTCATCTGAGGTGTAGGCGGACCCAACGGCGTGTACTGCATAGCTGTGCGATGGAGAAAACTCTAAAATGTTATCTGCCATCGAGGCCAGGGTGTCGAGTGGGTCGAGAGTGATGCTAGGTTGGCTCGAACGTTGGCGGGTAAACGTTGGAGGAACATCTTTCGAAAGAAACTGTCCCCTGTGATCCAGCTAACGAACGCATTTCTTGCAATAGCTGGGACAGTCTACGATCACCTAGCTATAGTTCAGTCAGAAGTTTGGAAACCTCGGAGACCGCAAATTCGGCCTGTAAACGATCGAGGAGTGTAGGGAGTCGCGGTCGGTGGCTTGAGTAGGAAACCTGAATTAAGTTCAGCAACGTCGCTAACATGTGAGGCAAGAATATAATTATATTTGGTTAGTCCTTTCGTGACTGGTGAGTTGGAAAATAGGGTGTGCGCCTAGGTAGGAAAAACTGTTTATTGTTATTTTTAATCTAAGGTAGACCTCATTCTAAGAATTTTGGTACCAACCGCGACCTTCTAGCGTGTGTAAATCTTTTCCTATGAATTTTAAAGTTCCGACCGTTTATGACGTCACGGTGGGCTGGGGGGTCCCGCCCAGGCGAGAGGGGCGCGTGACGTCATAAACGGTCGAAACTTTGAAAAATCGTAGAAACAGATCTACTCACGCTAGAAGGTCGCGGTTGGTACCAAAATTCTCAGGATGTAGTCTACTTTCGATTAAAAATCTAAAAAAAATCAAGGCGCACCCCCATTGCGCGTCTACTTGCATGCGCCAAATTTTTGGTTTATTATTTTCAATAATCTTGAAAATAATCTTTCCTTTGCGATCGAGCAAAAAAAAAAAAAAAAAAATTAACCCCCCTCAAAATTTGATGTTTTACGTTTCAAGGTACGTAAAATCCGAAAATCGAATGAAAAATTTTCCGTCCGTCCGCCGTACGCGGCACTTTTCTCAGCAAGCCTGGTCCATTTGGTACATGGGCTCCATTTGGGGTCTAGTTGAGCCGTGAAGCTTTAGGTTGATGTCAGTCAGTTCTAAGGGGTGAAAATTGAGGGTTGAAATTTTCAAGAGTGCCCTAGCTCGAAAACTCTCGAAATAAAAGTATCGTTTTTTCAACAATTTTAAATAGTACTGAATTTTTAAAAATTATTGAGACCACCCGTAGCTTAATAAGCTTAATATGGACTCCTATCATCTTCAAAACATATAATATATGTTTTGAAGATGATAGGAGTCCATATTCACGTTCTACTCGTCTCCACAAACTCATAGAGTGGGCACACGGCTATTGTTGATTTTTTTCGATTTTCAGTTTAGCATACCAACATACTGTATGCACTGGGTATGCTTTGAAGATATTAGTAGTGCATATTCACGTTCTACTCGTCTCCCCGAACTCATAGAGTACCCACACGACTACTGCATTTCTGGGTACAACAAATATACGCTCGTTTTTCATTATATATAAATTTATATAAGCATGAGGGGTGTTGTCGACCGTATTCCATATATAAAGAGTGATGAGGATGTGGAGATGGTGTGGAGGGTGTTGAGGTTCGGTCAATGAATTTTTGTTTCCCAACGTTTCGGCTCATTCATTTAGCCATTATGAAGGGCTACAACAGAAATTACAACATTCTTGACATTATCTAATGATCTACAGTTAAGCTATATCTATGGTTTGTTAATGCTAGGTTGTACAAATAATGGTTGCCACTTACAGAGTGCTGGTTTCCTCCAAAGTTAGAATGCACCAATTTAACTAGAAGAATATCTATATCTGTTAGAAGAATACCTGGTAGTTAAATTGGTGCATTCTAACTTTGGAGGAAACCAGCACTCTGTAAGTAGCAACCATTATTTTTACCACCTAGCATTAACAAACCATAGATATAGCTTAACTGTAGATCATTAGATAATGTCAAAAATGCTGTAATTCCTGTCGTAGCCTTGATAATGGCTAAATGAAGAGCCGAAACGTTGGGAAACAAAAACGCCTGAAATTCATAGACCGACAACAATCTCCACATCCTCATCACTCTATATAAATTTATATATATATACTTTTTTTAATTTTTGGAGAATTTTCATTTGTGGGTAGAACATCGGTATCAAAAATTTTGTGCTGAATCCAAATTTACCATATATTGTGAAGGTAATAACCACAAAAATCGGGGAAACCCCATTTTTTGAACTTTTTAGAAATTTGGACCACTTTGGGTTGTCCAAAATGTCTGCCTAACGAACTCGTCCTTTTGTTTGTTGTTACGAACATTTTGGCGAAAACTAAAAATTTTTTGCTGAACAATTACTCAAGTTATCATGCGGAGCGACACACACACACACATTTATGTATGATTTTTATAAAAACTTCAGGGATCGTTTCAGAATGTTCAAAAATGGATTTCAGTGAAAAAAATTTTCGAAAAAATTTATTCCAAAAATTTGCTTATGCTATAGCTTATTTTCCTTGAAAATTCGATAAAATAATTCAAATAGAAAAATTCGAATTTTTCCATATCATTCGACTGCGATCAATTCCCGAAGTAGATCTAACTCATTTGAAAATCGCACGTTATCCCCTTAGAATATTCTTCTTTAACTTGCATGACTGCTTCTGAATTGAAATATAACTTGAAATCGCGGAATGTGGTTAAGGAAATGAATGATTAAATGTTAAATTAATAACTGGAACAGCCTTCTCAACTCCTAAAGATAATTTCGGTTTCCCAACCCCGAAAACATTTTATAATCGGATCATTACGTTGATATACTACGCGTAATATCTCTTGAAAGGCTTCATCACTCCTGGCAGTATATCTTCACAGAAAACGGGCCAAGATCGCACTTTCCCCCCTCCCATCCGGTCCACTCGCTCGCGGGTTTTAATATGTAATTTTAAACGAGACCTATTTCCATAAACCACCGACACAAAAACCTTCCATTTTAATCCAATTTAAAGTTGAGGTGCTTAAAACGGCCTGAGGGGGGGCCAAAGAACGTTCTTTTTTACCCTCCCGCCTGCGTAAGATAAATTAGGAAGTGTATTACAATAAATCAACAGTTTTTACTTGATAACAAGATGGAAGATAATTTTTATTTGTATATCCTCCATCCACGGAACTTGGCCGAAGTATTTTCTTGGGAACAAGATTCTCATGATAAGTACATGTAAATAATATTTTAATAGGGTGATAGATATTCCATTTTTCGGTCGTTTGCCGCACTTTTTCTTCGTAGTTTCGTGGAGCGAGCTCATAATCCGCTCACAAGTTGTAGGAATATTGTGAGACTTTTTAAAGAGCATTGAAACATTGACCCGTTTTATTTACCGAATTTATTTCTTGAGCGCAAATCAATATACACACACCTATACTGAAAACCAATTAATTATTGCTCAGTTCAAATTTGGAAAATTAATTTAATTTTTTGACAACTTACTAAACTTCTGACTAATCAAATTTAATGGGGGTGCCTGTTTTTTTAGGACGTCCCACAGAAAGATTGGGCGTCCTTATGCGATCGATCTGGAGTAAAGTTGGAAACACTCAACAGAAAAAAAAGTCTGCCAAGTGGGTGTGGCACATAGCTTCCTCGTGTCCATAACCCTATTATATAGATTATCCGATGCATAGTAGTTAATCTCAAAACACCAATCTCTAAGTACCTTTCACTACCTTCAAAGGGGACCATCTACACGCTAATCTGGACAATCCTAGAAAATTTCATCGAATTCGGATGAAAAACGTAAGTGAGTAGTGATAGGAACCACAAATTTCATGGCAATGCTGGGAGTCGAACCTGGGACTCCTGGGTGGGAGTCTAAAGCGCTACGTCTGAGCTACTGGGGCCTGGTGATAGGTTGAATAGGATTTGAGATTTTCACGTCACACGGGAGGGCGACAAATGCACGGTTGTTACAAGGATTTTACGTTTGCTCATGCGCAGAGGCTGCTGTGAATTTTAAGGCCTGATTTTCATTGGGGACCATCAGCAACCTAATCCGCGTAATTCCTGAAAATTTCATCGAAATCGGATGGAAAATGTGGAAGTTATGGCCGTTACAAGGAATTCACGTTTGCGCATGCGCAGGTCGCTTCTATCAGTCCGGGATGATGATTCTCATAGGGGACCGTCACCAACTCGCACAATCCTGAACATTTTATAGAAATCGGACAATAACTTCGTATAGTTATGCCCGTTACAAAGATTTCATTACAGACCACACAGACAGACAGACACGGAACCAAAATTGTTCAGAAAGGTCTAAAACGCGAAACGCGAGTGAAAATTTTGATTTTGGAGACTTTTTTTTCATTCTTGAAAAGTGAAAACAAAGCTTCCGCTACCTTGGTAGACTCGGAAGCAAAATAAATAACAACACAGTAATCCGTTTTAGACCATTCTGAATCCAAAATCCGCGAAAAAAACCACAGGGGTATGTCTGTGTGTGACAAAATCTTGTGTCGCCTGCACAGGCCTTAGTTTTCTCAACCGATTTCCGTGTTCATTTTTGTTCGACGCGGAAAACTATCTAGTTGTGCACTACGTCGCCGGAATTTCGAATTTTGCCTTTAAGTAGGGAAAGAGGGGGTTAATGCTCAAAAAAACCGTGCTTTTGCGGGCATAATCTGGTGTTTACTCTGCCCAGGCCTCAATTTCCAACCGATTTGCGTGATCTTTTTTTTATCGACGCGGAAATCTTTCAAATTGCACACTATTTCACCAGAGTATCAAAATTAGCATGGGGTGGAGGGGGCGAAGTGGGGGATAATATTCACAAAAATATTAGGGTTAAACCTCCTCTTTGCACCTTCTGTGTATGCACTAATCGTGATATTTTCATTACAAATTTTTGATAATTTCTCCGTACATGGGGCGTATCCATGTCAAGTCTGGTTATTCAGCATACTGAAGGAAAGTCGTATTCCGAATGAATGATGGTTCCATTCTGTTACGAGTGAGAGGAGTAAAGAACGTTGTCAGAGAATTGACAGCTTATTAGAAAACTCGACTCGGATCGCATACAAATTCGTATCAACCCACACGTCTTGCCGGTTTTTAGCGGTCCGTCGGATGAATAGCGTGATCTCACGAACTATAACTCATCCCGGAATGGTTCAACTTATTTTTACCCATCTTCGGACATAATTCGGTCTGATCGGTGAAGGCATCCTCCACCCCCTTCCATATATCACTGTAATCAGTACCTCCTCGCATGTGGGCCGGTCTTCGAGATATAATAAACAAAATCATCG
>CM019171.2:35733016-35788515 GCA_009739505.2 Apolygus lucorum | reverse complement strand
TTAAAGAATTTATGAATGACGAAGGTTTCGTGTCTATCTTTTATCAATTCAATGTTAGAGGCAGAACTTAACGAAGTAATGGTACGATTATGAAGAATCTTTGGTAATTGACCAACAAAGAAAATGTTTCGGGCTACAAATTTGCTGATAATCTGTAATCTGATCTGTATTTTGGTCTATGACAATAATATTGTCATATTATGACAATCAATTTTGCTTCCTCACTACCGAAGGTAGGGAAGCTTTGTATTCGTGAAAGAAGTGAAAAAAAATGTCCTCCAAAATCAAAATTTCCACTTGCTTTTTTGCGTTTTAGAGCTTCCCGAACAATTTTGGTTCCGTGTCTGTCTGTCTGTCGGTCTGTCTGTGGTCAATCCTTGTCCCGGGCAAAACTATACTAACCTGTGGTTCGATTTTGATGAAATTTTCAGGGATTGTGCGGGTTAGGTCCTAGACGGTCCCCTATCAATTTCAGCACCTTCGGACCAATAGGAGCGAGTGCGCATGCGCAAACGTGAATTTTCTGGAACCTCGGTTTCTCGGTTTCTAATGAACCGATTTTGCTCAAATTTGGAGGTTAGTTAGGGACTAACTTCTAAGAGACACCCTATAAGTTTCAATCAAATTGGTCAAGCAATAGCCGCTGCGCATGCGCGAACTTTAAATTTATTGTTACAACCAAAACTCCGCAACTATTCAACCAATTTCGATGAAATTTTCAGGGATTGTGTGGGTTACCACAACTATTTACAACACTATTATAAACATTAATACCTGCAACCCTATCCCGCATATTATCGCCAATATTTTGGTATTCAATAACTCTTTGAATCATAATTTTTTCGCCAACTGATTCTATACGTCCATGTTACAATGAGTGAGGAAGCTATACTGCCCACCCAACTTGGCAGACGTTTTTTTGATTAGCTCGAGTTTCCAAGATACAAACATATTGTTTAGTAATGCATGCATTCCAGGGGACGTCCCATTGGATAAGCATTAGATCAGTTTAATCAGTTGTTAAGTGATAAAACTGTTTCACTCGATGTAATTTATTTATTACTTTAGGCAAGAAATACTAAACCCCCCCCCCCCACCATTATCCACCATAACATTTCTAGCATCATGAGAGCCTCGAATCTGAAGAGCATTTTAAAATCCATGATCTACGATACCCAACATGCGAATTCGAGTTTACCCCCCCCCCCCCCCGTCCACCAATGGTGCCGGTCTGGCAACAATTCGGAAATACGTCGTAACATTGAACTTTCATCTGTTAGTTTTGGTTGGCAGACCGTCGAAATTCACATCCGTATTCAAGGTGAAACACAAAAAAAACAAAAAAAAAACGAAATAAGCGGTTTATGGCATCATGGCACCATATCCTGGCACCATGGTGGCACCACTATTAGTTCCATGGTGGTACAGAGAATAATTCATGAAAATCCGGAGGTATAATGAGAAGTTTTCCTCAATTTCAAAGCTTGAGTACCATTAGTAAGCAGTAAAGGAACCGAAATATTGAAAAATCGGATATTTTGTGAATATTATCCCCCCACTCACCCCCTCCCCTTGCGAATTTTGGTACTCTGGTAAAATCATGTACAACTCGGAAGTTATTTGAGTCAAACAAAAAAAGAAACACGCAAATCGGTTGGAAATTGAGGCCTGGGCAGAGTTTACAAGTTATGCACGCAAACGCACGTTTTTTAAGCATTAACCCCCCCTTTCCCCCTCTTGAAAAGCAAAATCCAAAATTCCGGCGCCGTAGTGCACAACTAGATAGTATTCCGCGTCAAACGAAAAAAGAACCAGGAAAATCGGTTGAGAACTAAGGCCTGGGCAGAGTACACAAGATTTTGTTACACACACACATACACCTATACACACACACACACATACACCTATACACACATACACACATACACACATACACACACACACACACACACACAGACATACACCTATGGTTTTTTTCGCGGATTTGGATTCAGAATGGTCTAAAACGGATTACAGTGTGGTTATTTTTTTTTTCTGTTGAGTGTTGTCTTCCTTCACCCCAGATCGATCGCATAAGGACGCCCAAGTCTTACTGTGGGACGTCCTAAAAATGGTAGATGTTTAAATCATTATTATTGGTTGGCGCGAAATTTAGTTCAATTAGGTTGGCTGTGTTGTGTAGGATGATATAACATTGTAATTCACATCATCAGCTAGTGTGGTTCACCCTTCAATGAGGAATTTCACCATGTCGGAATTTCCTATTTTTAGGACGTCCCACAGTAAGACTTGGGCGTCCTTATGCGATCGATCTGGGGTGAAGTTGGACAACACTCAACAGAAAAAAAAATAACCACACAGTAATCCGTTTTAGACCATTCTGAATCCAAATCCGCGAAAAAAACCATAGGTGTATGTCTGTGTGTGTGTGTGTGTGTGTGTATGTGTGTGTGTGTGTGTGTGTGTGTGTGTGTGTGTGTGTGTAACAAAATCTTGTGTACTCTGCACAGGCCTTAGTTCTCAACCGATTTTCCTGGTTCTTTTTTTGTTCGACGCGGAAAACTATCTAGTTGTGCACTACGTCGCCGGAATTTCGAATTTTGCCTTTTAAGGGGGGGGAAAGGGGGGGTTAATGCTCAAAAAACGTGCGTTTTTGGGCATAATCTTGTGTACTCTGCACAGCCCTTAGTTCTCAACCGATTTTTGTGGTTCTTTTTTTCATCGACGCGAAAAACTATCTAGTTGTGCACTACGGCGCCGGAATTTTGAATTTTGCTTTTTAAGGGGGGAAAGGGGGGGTAATGCTTAAAAAACGTGCGTTTGCGGGCGTAATCTTGTAAACTCTGCCCTGGCCTCAATTTCCAACCGATTTGCGTGTTTCTTTTTTTGTTTGACTCAAATAACTTCCGAGTTGTACATAATTTCACCCGAGTACCAAAATTCGCAAGGGGAGGGGGCGAGTGGGGGGATAATATTCACAAAATATCCGATTTTTCAATATTTCGGTTCCTTTACTGCTTACTAATGGTACTCAAGCTTTGAAATTAAGGAAAAATTCTCATTATACCTCCGGATTTTCATGAATTATTCTCTGTACGACCATGGAACTAATAGTGGTGCCACCATGGTGCCAGGACACCATAAACCGCATATTTCGTGTTTTTTTGTTGTGTGTTTCACCTTGAATACGGATGTGAACCTCGACGGACCGCCTACTAAAACTAACAGATGAAAGTTCAATGTTACGACGTATTTCCGCTTTGGAGCCAGACTGGCACCATTGTTGGCGTTGGGGTGGTGGTGGTGGCGGTGGTGGGGGGGGGGGTGAACTCGAATTCGCATGTTGGGTGTCGTAGATCATGGATTCTAAAATGCTCTTCAGATTCGAGGCTCCCATGCCGCTAGAAATGTTAAGGTGGATAATGGTGGGGGGGGGGTCAGTATTTCTTGCGTGAAACAGTTTTATCACTTAACAACTGGTTAAACTAATCCAATACTTATCCAATGGGACGTCCCCTGGAATGCATGCATTACTAAACAATATGTTTGACCCCAAGATCGGATTCAGCACCTCGAAAAACCGGAAATATGAATGTTTAAAAAAACCGGGAGGATGACGTCAATTGGGAATAGTTCATGTACGGCCGCTTGAAGTGCTGAGATCGAGAAGTATAGTCCTCGGAGGCAACATTTCACAAGACCAGTTAAGATCGAAATCGAAGAACTGAAGAGAAAAACGTCTGCCAAGTGGGTGTGGCACATAGCTTCCTCGTATCCATAACCAGATTATATAGATGATCCGATGCATAGTAGTTAATCTCAAAAAATAAATCTCTAAGTACCTTCCACTACCCTCTTAGGGGACCATCTACACGCTGATCTGCACAATCCTAGAAAATTTAATCAAATTCGGATGAAAAATTAAGTGAGTAGATGTATGTGATAGGATCAAAAAAATACTTAGCCTCAGCTGGAATTCGAACCCGCGACCCCTGGGGGACAGTTCTGTGCTCTACCCTCTGAGCTATTGAGGCCTAGTAATGTTATGAATAGGATTTGATATTCTCACAGGGGACCATCCCTCTATGAATAAATCCCTCTATGAAAAACCATTCTCTATAATTTTCATGGTGGGGGGGGGGTCTAAACACTACTCTGTAACATCCCTGAAAATTTCATTGAAATCGGATTGAAAATGTGGAAGTTATGGCCGTTACAAGGAATTCACGTTTGCGCATGCGCAGTGGCTACTATCAGTCCGAAGGTGGTGATTTTCATAGGGGACCATCTAAATACTAATCTGTAACATCCCTGAAATTTTCATTGAAATCGGATGGAAAATATAGAAGTTATGGCCGTTACAAGGAATGCACGTTTGCGCATGCGCAGTCGCTTCTATCAGTTCGGGGAAGACGATTTTCATAGGGGACTGTCTACACACCAACCCGCACAATCCCTGAAAATTTCATAGAAATCGGACCATAGCTTCGTATAGTTATGCGCGTTACAAGGATTTCATGACAGACACACAGACAGACAGACACGGAACCAAAATTGTTCAGGAAGGTTTGAAACGTAAAACGCGAGTGGACATTTTGATTTTGGAGAACTTTTTTTTTCATCCTTGAAAAGTGAAAACAAAGCTTCCGCTTCCTTGGTAGACTCGGAAGCAAAACTATTTTGAGTGGACTGACCGAAATCAAAATCCCCCAATAATTAGGAACTCCCTGGTTTATCTGTGGGCCATTCGGAGGTTTAATTCTGCGTTCATCATAGCAGTTCGCAGTTCAGAGGGGTAATCGGTCGAGGGAGGTCCATTATGAAGATTCTACGATTAGAAACACTAATAAACTGCTGATCTGATGTTTGTCATATCGATTTCGCTCAAATCGCCATAGTCATTGTTAGGGAGAAGCAATTCCAACTTTGAAGCCCATGCTAGCTTACTTACTAGCCCTTACTCACTAATATCAGTTTCAAAAAATACCACACGATCTCAACTCAACCCTCAACTACACGATCGGATTGGTAACACTAGTTGAGCTTATGATAAATCAGAAACACGAGTGTGAATCGCATAAGAGTTCTATCTCGTTCACATTTTAGCTGACCAAAATACGATAGTTCTTCGTTTCTTCGATTTTGGTTTATTATTTTCAATAATGAACCTTTGGAATCGACCAAGAAAAAAAAAAATTTTAACACCCCCTCAAAATTTTATGGTTCAGGTTTCAAGGTACGTAGAATCCAAAAATCGAATAAAAATTTGAATAAAAATTTTGATATAAAGGTTTTTTTTTCAATTTAAGATTCTATAGAATTTTTAGAATTTTTTGAGACCACGCGGAGCTCTGTAGGACAAACCGTTCGCTCCCTACGAAAATTTAAGGGTTTGTATTGAAATATATATATATATATATATATATAAATCAAAACACGAGTGTGAATCGCAAAAGAGGCCTAATCTCCGTTCAAATTAGAGCTGACCGAAATGCGATCGATGGTTGGTGATTTCGATTTTTGACATTTTCATGTCTTTGCCCTGGCACATAGCACAAAAAACTGTCACGAAATTGCCTAACAAAATTGTGTTACAGTGCCTTTATAATGATTTCCGCTTACAACGACCCCGTTGTTAGGTTTGTTCCTTTTCTACACTTTTTAACCCACAAAAATCGTTCACCACTCGTTAGAAAGCTCTCGATTTAACGAACATTTTCATGTTCTCCATAACATATTGACTATACGAATAGCGGAGCTATGGGCATAACTGTTCTCATATTTTGTTTACAAACTAATGATCGTCAGTGTAGAAGATAATTAATCCGGAATCGTCTATTTTATTGAAATTAGGTAGGGTAAGTGCACCAGTGTTCGACGTCTTAACGATTTTCTCCTTGCTTTTTAATCACAGCACCTTTAGTATCCAACCAATTTGAAGATTTCACAACTTTTCTAATGGGCCAACATCTCAGGAATCGGAAACCAATTCAATTTTCATTAATAAACAAGAATTTAAGCTTTAAAACCTTCAAAACTGGATGTGGTTTTTTGTACCAGTTTTCGACATGCGATGCCCAGTTTCCGACAGGGGTTAGATCCTGTATTCGACACCCACCATTTTTCCATGGTTCATGAGGTAGTACCTCTCAGGTACATGCAAAAAGGTAGTACCTATCAGGTACATACAAGTAATAGTCCAAGACAACAACTTTAAAAACATTTTTAATCATTTAAGAAACTCAACAGTTATAAAAATTGAAATTACACTATTAGAGATCATTTTTTGGAATGGAAATATTGAACTTAAAACTGCTCACATAAAAAGACAGCCTCATTTTCATACTTTTTTTAAACCCATACATAATATATCAGCTAACAGTCTTTCATGTATTACGCATTAGTCTTAGAATCGAACTAGAAATTTGTGTGAATAAAATCACTCGCGATGAGATTGTGGAAAACCATTTTAATCAAAACGGAGTTGAGAAGAACGTTGTCTATTTCCACAAAAATAATGAGTTGCAAGTTAAATTGATTTCAACGGTTAGGTCATCATCAATAGGTAACAAACAATAACTGAAGGTACATCGTAGAGAGCATAGCTTATATAGTCACAAGTGAAAGGGAGCTTGAATCCCATTGGTCGAGAAAGTGAAAGTCATACCCAATCAGATAAGTGAAAGGAGAATCCTATTGGTTCAGAGAAGTGAAGGGACCTGGGAGGATCATCAAATGACAATCAAGGCAGACAAAGTAAAAGGGAGCTCAAACATTGGTGAGGGTAACATTGTGAAGGGGGGACCAAGCTATTGTAGGAAAGAACCTATCAGTGGTGAAACATGTTGAGGTCATTCAGACATTTACCTATCACTCTTAAGAATCTCGAACTTTTCAAGCACATCCAACATACCTCCCTTCGGGCAAAAATGAGGAAATTCTATGAACTGTCCGTTTGTTAGATCAAAACTAAAGTTATGATTGGATTCTCTTAGGTGATTCGCAAAAGCAGAATCACCTTTGTTATCCCTGAAATCCTTCTCATGCTCTTTTATTCTTTTCCTAAATTTCCTACCAGTTTGACCACAATACTCAAGCCCACAAGAACATTTCAGCTTATAAACCCCACTTTTATCTTGAACGCTAATTTTATCTTTAACAGAACCCAACGAAGCTTTAAGATTATTTTTATTTGTAAATCCTACTTTGAAACCTCTAGATGATAACATTTTGCCAATTTTGTCAGAAATCTTAAGATTTCCATAATATGGAAATTTCCATGGGTTTCTTCTTTCTCGCCTTGCAGTTTCCTAAAGCCTCGCTTCTTCGCTTGACTGCCATTCTTAATAAGATCACTGGAACAAACAAAACTATCATTCTAAAGTAAATTCATGAAGCCTGTCGGTCATTGGATCACCAAGGTGTCGATTACTGGATAATTCATTTCTCAGTTTTCGACATCAGTTAAACCAGTTTCCGACACCCCCTGTCGAACACTGGATCCAGTTATTATAAAGTATAATCTTAAACACCATTGGAATCACCGTTCATCAACGGTTCACGCTGCAATCAGAACTGAAAATTACTCTGAACCCCAGTATTCGACACTTGCGTCGATAACTGGTAAACAACGATTTTCGAGTACCCAGTTTCCGACACCCCATATTTCGCTCTATAAAACCCATTTAAAAGCAT
Organism: Apolygus lucorum; assembly: GCA_009739505.2. Classification (NCBI taxonomy): domain Eukaryota; kingdom Metazoa; phylum Arthropoda; class Insecta; order Hemiptera; family Miridae; genus Apolygus; species Apolygus lucorum. The sequence goes on along the minus strand of CM019171.2, from coordinate 35,780,820 downwards.
GCAAAGAAAGGAACACATTTCTTCAAGTATAACTAACAAGAATAACATTAGAAAACAATGATATTTTCAAGAATACAGGAGAGAGACAGCAAAATGTTCACTTACCTCCTAACGAGAAACAATAGCACAGGTGGAAGTCTGGAACACACTAACTTTAACACGTTTTCGCACAGTGAACCTCCCAAGTAACTCCTTCGAATTGGTGGGATTCGGCTTAAAAATGTTCAAAGCTGTTGAAGACGCCAAGTTTAAATGGGTAAAAAGCACCAAACGCTTATTTTTCCAAATTAAGTTCGTGACTGTCGAATACTGGTTCACTGTCGAAAACAGGAGCATTTACCCTACCTACCTCTTAATTTTAATAATTGTGTCAATTTGTAACATAACATATCTACACTCTTTCGTAGTACCTACCTACATCTTCATATTGAAATGATTCGGATCCGCCTTGTTGAGGAAGTTGGCCATCCGGCTCTATATTTTTTAGCGAAGACATAATATGTCTGTTGGACAATATTATTGTCCAACTTGTCTTCCGACATTTCACTCGTCTGTCAAAACTTTGGCAACATAGGTACATGTGATGTTCAATAATTTCGGTAAACAGCCAGTGAGATAAAAGCTAAGTAGAGTAGACAACAGCAACGCATTGTGAGGTTTGAAAAATACGACAAATAGCTATAGATAGTTATTAAGTTAATGATTCGTTTCATTTTTTTTTTTTTTTTTTTTTTTTTTTTGTAACTCCCCTCAAAGACAAAATGTCTTTTTTGACGGAGGGGGCACGCCATAAAATAAAAATAAATAAATAAATAATTAAATAATGGGGAGGACGCCCAGGACTCACCCGACGCCGGCCCTAGGGATGAGTGAAGATGAGGAAGGTGGGGGTGGGAGAGAGGGATGAAGGGAAGTGCCTCTATAAAACGACCACCAGTTCAAATATGAGCCGAGCAGGACACGGGTGGTGATACCACGGAGTACGCCTACTGAGATGCCCAACTCACGCAACTCCGTGGCACTTTTCCCGCACCACACCCCGCGCCATGATAAGGTTGCAGCCATCACCCTGATGTTGTTGGGTGCCACTCCTTTTAGCTCCGACACCGCTTGCCGTAAATCATTTCTATCATACTTTCTTATCTTAGCCCGCCAAGTCTGCTCCATGTCCAAGCTGCCATTGACAACTTGGACATCCAGGATAATGCAAGACTGGTCGGGCTTGACGGCAACGATGTCGGGCTTCTTACCCTGGTCACTTGGCATGTGATACAATCTCTCCCTCTCAACATCCCAGCCGCTAGATGACAAAGCACCTGCTATCTGCTTGGCGACCGCATCATGACGTAAAATGCGGCCCCCATGAGTCCGAGGACATTGCTGCACTACATGATACAGATGTTCATTTCCACTCCGACAGGCGCGGCAAAGGGGTAGAGTTGTCCCACGACTACCCCTCGAACACCGTACCGCAGTTGGCAGAGTTGCCATGCGGACGGCGTGGAAGTGTCGGTAGTCGCGGGCCCCAATGCCCTCCGAAGCCCAATCTACCCATTGGGAAGAGACAGGGCTTTCGGAGCACCGTCGGAGTTCTTTACCATCTACTGACTCATGCAGCGCAGCAGCGAACTCAGCAGACGAACTGGGTTTTGGAGCAGATGGTGTTGCTCGGTCGCACCATGCTAACTGCTGCCTGACAAAATCAAGATCAGCAGCCGCACGGGCGACCTCCCAGCTCGACCCTTGAAGGGCTAGCAGGCGCTGGTGGCGCAATGAAGGGATACATGCTGAGAGAGACACAATGCCAAGCCCACCGGATTTGACCGGTGCGTGAACATAGGCACTTGGGACACCAGGTGGGAACCTCAGCCAAGAGCGCACAGCAGAGCGAACTTGTCGATCTAACTCTTGCAGCCTCCCTGCCGTAAGCCTGCCAAAGACTAACCCATAGGTCAGCTTGGCAGTAAGTACGTGCGGAGGAGGCGCAGCTTCTGCTGTGGCTTCAATGGAGCCTTGGTAACGCGAGCTAGCGCTCTACCAAGGTCCACACGGCTGGCACTAATGGTGGCCACCCCCATGAAGTCGACTCCAAGGTACCGCCAAACCTCCAACACGGATCGAGATGGGATGGGGGATTGTCCTATCACAAAACCCCCATCCACAACTTTCACCTTATGTTGGCGACCCGACGGGACCAAGGAGACCGACCCACACTTATCAGGGTTAACCACAAGTCCACACCTGGCTAGCTGCCTAGCAAATGCATTGAGGGCAATCTGCAAGCCCTCACGGGTTCCTGCGAGTAGGATAACGTCATCGGCAAAAGCCAATGCTCCTACTCGCACCCCAGGGGCGAGATCAAACCCTACTTCTGTCGGCAGCTTACCCAAGGCCGTGTCCACGACCAGGTTGAAGAGGAGTGGTGATAGGGGATCCCCCTGGCGTACCCCACGCCCGATCCGTACATCCCCTGACACCTCACCTCCTGCCTCCAGGACCGTCACGCCTTCCTGGTACAGGCAGGCCACATACTCGATTAACCGAGATGGGGCCCCGACACCACGAAGGCAATCGGTCAGGGCAAGGTGACTGACTGTATCAAAGGCCTTAGCGACGTCCAGAGCAGCCAGATGGAGTTGGCGGCGCTTCATACGGGCCAGCGAGATGACAGTTTGGAGAACTGTAAGGTTCTCCGCCGTGCCATCTGCTGGCTGAAACGCTCTCTGGACGTCACCAATGATACCAGCCACCTGGAGGCGAGATGCCAGTACTTTCTGGAAGTGGCGGAAGACTACCGAGGACACCGAGATCGGTCGATAGCCTCCAGGCCCACTTCCCCCTTTCTTTGGGATGAACACCGTTCGGGCTCGGGTTAACGCTTTCGGGGGTCTTCCCGCAAGGAGGAGTAGGTTGAGGACGAGCAGCTTAATCGTCTTAGGTGCTTTATTCCAGCGACGGGCGGAAATACCATCAGGTCCAGCGGAAGTGGAGTTCTTGACACGGCACTTATGTGCCTCGTCAGACAGCACCGGCGCACACATGATGCTGCGCAAGGAATCCCTGGTAGAGACTGGGGGAACCACACGCTCTCCAGGGTCGTGACTGGGAGCACTCAGAAGTGGCTCCCAGAAATCCACAAACTCCTGGAGAGGGGGTTGAACTTGATTTTCCCCAGGCTCTTCCAGTACCTCCGCAGCCACACGCGCCGGATGCTTCCTCCACAAACTCTGAACCCGGTGGTACTCCCGCCGTCTTGCTTGTTTGGCTGCTCTGCGACCTCCACGCAACACCACTCCAGGAGGAGGTCCCCCCCAGTGCTGCGTCACGGTCGCGTCCCCAACCCGCGGGAAGATTCTCCCTAAATAGGCTGCCACCTCATTTTTCCAGGTTATCCAGCCCTTCAGCAGCCCGCCTCGCCAGATCCTGCAGGTAGGTGCTTTCATAGCCTTCAATACGACCTACCTGCCCCCCGAGCCTCAAGACTTCGGTCTTCAGATCGGCAAGAAGACCGGAGGTCCCGGGGGAGGGATACTGAATGGCAGGCCGCTGCTCCACGTCAGCAATAGGAGATGCGGGAGAATTCTACAACAACATGCATTCTGACAACAACGGAGGGTGGGTTATAAAATCCTATAGTGAGGTAAAAAGCAATAGGTAAAGACATGAGAGTCCCAATGCGTTGCAGACTCGTATGCAAGCGTTTTTTCTTTTTTTTATTTATTTTTTCTTTTAAAATCACCCGTGCCTGAGCAAAGCACGGGTGATTCGGTGTAGGGATGGGTATCGATACTCGATATTTCAAAATATCGATACTTTCGTACCGATACTCGATATTTTAGTATCGATACTGCTCTATCCGATATTTTTGGATATCGATACTTTGGATCCGATATTTCTAAATATCGAATATCGATACTGTTCTTGCGGAAAATTCAACATAATGGCAAAAAAATGAAGAAGATAGAGAGGCTTTTGGGTCATTACTCTTTGGTTGCACAAATAACGTTTATATCATGGAAAAAATCACTCTGCTTGAACTCTTAATAGTGGAAAATGAATAAAAGTTGTTGAAAAAATTATTTTTCTTGAGAAAATTGTATGATATTGGGAGTTTGTGACACTAAAGTATCGATACTCGATATTTTAAAATATCGATACTCATGCCCTACGATACTTGGGATATCGATACTAGGATACGATACAATATCGATACAAAATATCGATACTTTTATAACGATACCCATCCCTAATTCGGTGTGAATGACTGGCTGGAAGAGGGTGGTTGCTAAAATAAAAAAAAGTGTGCCGTTGAATAATTTGAGCCAATAAAATTCGTTGATAAATGCGATTAAACTATTGAATATTTATGTAGTGAGAGGAATTTGCTTCCCTCATCTGCATTAAAAAACGGTGTTTTTCGAGAGCTCCGAATATTAGTTTAGGGAAAAAAGGGGGAGCCTAAACCCGACGTATTTATTGTTCTTGTTTCCGGCTTGAAGGATATAAAATGAAAACACTTGCAACTTTACGATTCCTTTGTAGAAACGAAACAAACGAGGTTTGTAATTATACCCATTTTGTGAAAAGCGAACGCGCAAGAACTGTAGGTCGAGGATGTAAAGTATTGTCGAAATGTGGCGCTCGGCCAATTAGCGATCTACCCTTGACTGGGTACCCTCTTGTAGTGAGATCATTATAATAATAAATTGGACCTATAAAGTGGAAAGGTGAGATGAGGAGAAAGGGGGGCCTTTTGTATTCCTGGGGCGTTTCTCTCTCCTTCATCTTTATGGGTCCGGGTACCATATACATTTCGACTTTAGTGCCGGGAGTTTTCGGTGCGAAAGGGGGTTTTACGCGAAGAATGCGCGATGCGAGTCGCCGACTTCTGTATGATCATTTGAAGAAAGTTCGAAGAGTACCGTTCTAAAGCGTGGGACAGGGTGCCCGAAACTGGACCACATTTGTGACATTGTCTGGCTACACGAAGTAGTCCTGCTCGACAGAGATTGTATCAAAGATGTTTCAAACAGTCCCCCATTGCCTTATACATTTTGAAGTCTTATTTGCATCTTACCACGACTATTGAAGGGATTTAAAATACTAATCGGGGATTTTGATTCTAGAAGGCACTATACAGAGTGTAAGCCTAACTGGTCTGCCATACGGTACCAGTCGATTCTAAAACTAATTTGCAACAAAAAATGTCTCCACGTAATTTTTTTAAAACCCTTCGTTTCCAAGTTATTTCAACTTTAAACATTTTTTCATGATTTTGACCTTATTTCATTAAATTGGTCATAACTCCTTTAATTTTCTATGCATTTTAATTACAATTTGAGGATACCGTTGAAAAGAGCATTAGGTAAATTTCCTGTCGGATAGATGCCTTAACTTTCTTTTGAGTCACGGTTTGAGACATGAAAACGTCCTCTGAAAAGAAAGTTTTACGTAATTTTGGAAACCTCGCATTTTTTCAATCGCAAATTGAACTACAAGAACCAATATTTTTTCAAGATGCAAGAACAGTAAAACCTGCGTCAGAATCTCAGCTTTCCAATGGTATAATTAAAAAATATTTTACAATCAAATTTAGGGGAGAAATTTGTGTTTGAAATCGGAAAAACGTGAATTTTTTCAACGAAATCAACGCTCTGGCAGCCTGCTTCGGAAGGCCTACTGTGGCGCCGACCCACCCATTTCATCGTCCGACCCCTTCGAGGCGGAGCGCTGATTTCGTTGAAAAAATGCACATTTTTCTGCGTTCAAACACAAATTTCTCCCCTGAATTTGGTTGTAAAATAATTTTTAATTACACCATTGGAAACCTGAAATTCTAGCGCAGTGTTTACTGTTCTTGCATCTTGAAAAAAAATGGGTTCTCGTACTTCAATTTGCGATTGAAAAAAATGCAAGGTTTTCAAAATTACGTAAAATTCTTTTTTTAGAGGATGTTTTCATGTCTCAAACCTTGACTAAAATCAAAGTTAACGCCAATCCGATAGGAAATTCAATGCTCTTTCCAACGGAATCCTCAAATTGTACTTCACACAGCAAATTAGAGGAGTTATGACCGGGTTAATGACATAAGGTCAAAATCACGAAAAAAAGTTTAAAGTTAAAATAACTCGAAAACAAAGGGTTTAGAAGAAAATTTCTATGAGACATTTTTTGTTGTAAATTAGTTGTAAAATCGACTGTTACCGTATGGTAGACCAGTTAGGCTTACACCCTGTATACATTTTGGTAAAAACGTGAGAAAAACGTGAAAAACCATAGCGAACTGAAAAACTTGCTATAAACCAATGATGTTATTTTTAAATTATAATAAACATGTTTGGAAAAAAGGTAAATTGATTCAAAGTTTAAAATAGGTAATTTTGAACGAGATTTTAAATATCAGATTTATGGATATAGTACTTTTTGAAACAAAACGTGGCGTTTAGTACTATTTGAGAACAAACGAAGTGGATATGGTACTTTTTGAAACAAAACGTGGCGTTTAGTACTTTTGGACATCAAACGAAGTGGATATAGTACTTTTTGAGAACAAACGAAGTGGATAAAGTACTTATTGAAACAAAACGGATAAGAGACCGCCATTGTGCTAGATATAGTACCTACCTTTTGAAACTAAACGGAATATTCACCCTCGTTTTTCAAGGGAATGGATTATCTTTTGCTCCGCATTTTTTGTGAAGAACTACAACTCCTCCAAAACCCTGGGAAAGTGTTAACTAAATTTCGATAAGAAGGGTCTTTAGTACCTTCTGGAATCAAAATCCTCAATTGTAGGATGTCTTTCAACAAATCCAGTCTCATCACTCATCATGAGTTATTGAACGAATTTTATAACCATAGATGAATTCGAAATTTCGTTAATATTAACGGACGTAATTTCTGTTTTAGCAATTCGCTTCAATTTACATCCTCAGTATTGAGGAAGCTTTGTGTTTGTGGAACAAACAGAAAAAAATTGAGCGAAATGTTCATTCGCATTTTGGGTTTCTAAGCATTTTACATAGTCGAGTCACTCGAGTGCTCTACTATTATGTTGCTCCACACATTAGGAGGGTAAATTATGTGCTGAGTGTTCGAATCATCACATTAAAAACCGTGAAAAGCTAAACATTCACCGCCTCTCCAATCCAACCACTAGGAATTAATTTTCAGTTGAAATTAACTCTTCCATTTTAAACGCTGGACCATTTTCCGTCCGACCTTATCGAAATAATTAAATGATTAATATTTAAATACCAATTATTCAAGTATTTGCTTCGATGTTACTGTTTAGATGAACATTTACCTACGCCGGTAGAAATTACATGAATGAATTAGGTTTCCTCTTTACATCTAATGAACTCATCCGTAATTCAATTTGCAGTTGCGAGCGAAATATTGATCAAATTTATTGTGGTTGTCAGGTGGGTTCAGCAAGTTAGATTGTTGTGAGTATCGACATGATTATACCACATCAAGTATTGGGCGACAAAGCTGACGATGTGAGCGATACAGTTTCACGATTTGGCGCCAATGAAATGTAATTTCGGTCTCCATTTTAGAATAATTCTTGATGATTCAATTATTGATGATAACACTCTAAATACCTTCAGGATACAACCTAACCAGTCATGTCATGGTTATTACTTTCCTGTCATCTGAACAAGCCGAAGTTAATATTAATGAAAAAGCTATTTACGTTAAATTAGAGTTTAAATTTTGATTCGAACTTCTTGGAACCTCACAAGCCTCAATGAGTGAATTTCCCAATAACCATTTTCTCGGGATATGAGTTTAGGTACCTATATCATATTTTCTGTCTATGCCCAGATTATGACATTGTAATAAATTGGAAATATTACATATTACTTGGAAAATTTGATACTTTAGAAATATTTCAACTTAAAATTTTCCTCTGTTGGACATATGATATGATGCACTTTATGATAGGTTGGATATTCTAATACGATGAAAATGTTGATACTTTGGACAATATAATTTTGATACACTGGAAAATTTTATAGTTTGGACATTTTCATCCATGGGAAATTTTTATATCTTGGACATTTTGATACTTTGGAAATGTTACAACTTAAAATTTTCCTCTGTTGGATATAAGATATGATGCACTTTATGATAGGTTGGATATTTTGATACGATGAAAATGTTGATTCTTTGGACAATATAATTTTGATACATAGGAAATTTTCATACTTAGGACATTTTGATACTTTGGACATTTTCATCCATGGGAAATTGCGATACATTGGACATTTGAACACATTGGAGATTTTTTTGGCATTGGACGTTTTTAAACGTTGGACACTTTGTTTGATACATTGACCGTATTGATACTTTGAAAATTTTGGTACTTTGGACAATTTGATAAGTTGGACATTCCGATACAATGAACATTTTGATAGGTACATCGGATATTTTGATACTTTGAAAATTTTGATTCTTTCGACAATCTAATTTTTATACATTGGAAATTTTCATACTTAGGACATTTTGATACTTTGGACATTTTCATCCATGGGAAATCACGATACATTGGACATTTGAACACGTTGGAGATTTTTTTCGCATTGGACATTGTGAAATGTTGGACACTTTGTTTGATACATTGAACATATTGATACTTTGAAAATTTTGGTACTTTGGAAAATTTGATAAGTTGGACATTCTGATACACTGAAAATTTTGATAGATACATAGAAAATTTTGATGTTTTGGACATTCTGATATGTTGGACATTTTGATGCGTTGAAAATTTGGATATGGTGAGGAGATGGGAAGAATTGTTAGGTATCCAACAATCGATTCTGCACTCCCAAATTCTCAAGATCTGGAGCTAGACCCCAGTGTTGTCATGACGTGCTTTTATTTTTAGTTTTGCCCTGACCGCGCATGCGCAGTAGTGTCATTTTAGTTTATCCCCTCCCTTTCTCAGTGCCCTGGAAGACAAGATCGATTTTTCAACCTGTCTGATCCAGACATGTTTTGATTCAACTAGATGGATGGATGGAGTCTGTTCAGGTTGCCATGAAAGTTCCATGTATAACAATGGACTCCTCATTGTATGTAAACGCATGGAGTACTTCAGATATCAGTTATAGATGGATAGTTATTGAATGGATACTCCCCACTTTTACAGATTTTCACAGTCTGTTTCCCAGACTGCTCAATTAGGTGTTTCACAGAGTACTGGAGACAAGAGATAAACACGAGGGTCCTCTTGTCATGAAACAATTTTGCTGATTGACAGCAAAATTATGATTTTTGGTGCGTAATCATTGTTGTGGATGGCGTTTGCTAGACAGAGATTTTGTCACATAGGTATGAAAGTAGGTAAGTTAAAACCATTGTAAGTTGAAACTAACTTATAAAATATTTTTGAAGTTGTTATCTTCAGGGGTTTTCCCTCCGAAATGTCTAGACTTATAGATTCAAGATTGAGTTCTTTACTGTGTTCCGTAAAGCGTCTTGAAACGATGACAGTTTACGTTCCTCATCCTCTCATCATTTTCGGTTTTCCATTCCATTTCCCCTGCATTTCAAGTTGTCTTGGTGTGTTTGTTGCAATGACGATGGAGTTGACCACTGATTAGACTTACCTACTTATCGTATTTTGGTTTATTATTTTCAATAATAAGCCTTTGGAATCGAGCAAGAAAAAAAAAATTTTAACCCCCCCTCAAAATTTGATGTTTTACGTTTCAAGGTACGTAGAATCCGAAAATCTGATCAGTGAGCAATGATTTGCAGCGTTTTTTACCTACAAACATTGTTTTACCTACCAATTTTTTTTACCTACCACACCTACCTATTGGTAGGTACTACCTACCACACTATAATGGCTTCACACCTTCACAATCAAGTTTATTAGAAAGAACTAAACGCTTCACACTCGATTCGAAAAATGGAAAGCTTCATATGGAAATTTGATTACTGGTTACGCAGAAGGCAAAACTGAACAGCGATCGCATTTTAGTCAGATAAAATTTGAACGGCGATTAGACCTCTTTTGCGATTCACACTCATGATTCTGTTTTATCGAAGGAAAACCTTCAAATACTCGTAGGGACCGAACGGTTTGTCCTACAAAGCTCCGGGTGGTCTCAAAAATTTTTAAAAATTCTGTACTATTTAAAATTGGTGAAAAAACGATACCTTTATTTCGAGAGTTTTCGAGCTAGGGCACTCTTGAAAATTTCAACCCTTAATTTTCACCCCTTAGAAGTGACCTACATCAACCAAAAGCTTCGCGGCACAACTAGACCCCAAATGGAGCCCATATACCAAATTTGAACCAAATCGGTCCAGTGTTGCTAAGAAAAGTGCCGCGTACGGCGTACGGCGGACGGACGGAAATTTTTTTATTCGATTTTCGGATTCTACGTACCTTGAAACGTAAAACATCAAATTTTGAGGGGGGGTTAAAATTTTTTTTTTCTTGCTCGATTCCAAAGGCTTATTATTGAAAATAATAAACCAAAAAATGATGTGCTTTTCGTTAAAAATTTTTTTTGAATATTTAACGTTTTAGTAACAAATTAACATTTTTTAATCTTTTCGAGTCCCAAAAATGAATTTTTTTCCATCATTAACTGGAATGAAGTTGGTATGTGATTTTTCCCTACTGGGTCCTCCGTTTGAGGCAAAAGTATGTCCTTATATGTGACCCTGGGGTCAAGTTTGTGTATTTTTTGGTTTGGTGCCCCACCACTTTCGGAGGTCATCCACCGCCCATGATTCCATTACATTGGTTATTTTGATACAGTTGGGCATAACACGTTCGGATAGTGACTATCATCAGACAATTCTTGTTCCAAAATCCTTGCCCCTTAGCGACCAAGAAGTAAAGTTCGTTATGATTCCGATCGGTTGGAAAAGTGTGACTATTTCAGCAGTATTTTTGTTTCAGGGGTAACCTGCTATTGCTTGGCGCCGCTTCTCGGGCAAAAAAGGTACAATTTTTCTCTCCTCCGGTCATTCCAATAAAACAGTAATCTCGTCCTGACCGCTGATGCGATCTAGATTGAACAATCGCCGCCGATACGAGTGAAGAATAACGTGATTTGTGTCCTTTAAGTTTGAAGGGAAGGAGGAGTTATTTGGTTTACGATCTTGTCATATGTATGCACATATGTCCCATTACACACTCACCCCTTCAAAAAGCGTGTTCGACCAGTCCTTTCCCACTCTTGATTAATTGCCCTGTCCCTGTATCGACGTTCAATCCTCCCTTGCCCCCTCTCCAAACCACGCCGAAACCCCCAGTATCTATTTATAATTGGGAGCATAAATTGAGGACTTTGATAAAATCGGACGGCGAAATATTGGACCGAGATATTTCTGGTTTCCCCCGTCGTTGCCCGAACCATTTGTAAAGATTACGGGGCCTGATTCAAATGAGCTTTTCGAGTGACAACCTCTCTATTTGGACACTTTCGCATGTTGAGGGGTTTTCGGAAATATGGTGCTGCTTTGACACGTGACAGTATTGACCATGGAGTCATCGTAAACTGCGAATATTATTGTTAGGAAGGTATGCTCTGAACTTGAGCTCGGATAGAGCCTCGGAAATTTGAGCAATTTGAGCTTCTAAACGGCTGAAACGGTCATCTGAGGTGTTGGCGGACCCAACGGCGTGTAATGCATAGCTGTGCGATGGAGAAAACTCTAAAATTTTATCTGCCATCGAGGCCAGGGTGTCGAGTGGGTCGAGAGTGATGCTAGGATGGCTCGAACGTTGGCGGGTAAACGTTGAAGGAACATCGTTCGAAGGAAACTGTCACGTACCTGTGATCCAGCTAACGAACGCATTTCTTGCAATAGCTGGGACAGTCTACGTTCAGCTCTAGTTCAGTCAGAAGTTTGGAAACCTTCTGACCCTCGGAGACCGCAAATTCGGCCTGTAAACGATCGAGGAGAATGGTGTAGGGAGTAAGAAATCTGAATTAAGTTCAGCAACGTCGCTAACATGTGAGGCAAGAATATAATTATATTTGGTTAGTTCTTTCGTGACTGGTGAGTTGGAAAATAGGGTGTGCGCTTAGGTAGGAAAAACTGTTTATTGTTATTTTTAATCTAAGGTAGACCTCATTCTAAGAATTTTGGTACCAACCGCGACCTTCTAGCGTGTGTAAATCTTTTCCTATGAATTTTTAAAGTTCCGACCGTTTATGACGTCACGGTGGGCTGAGGGGGTCCCGCCCAGGCGAGAGGGCGTGACGTCATAAACGGTCGAAACTTTGAAAAATCGTAGAAACAGATCTACTCACGCTAGAAGGTCGCGGTTGGTACCAAAATTCTCAGGATGTAGTCTACTTTCGATTAAAAATCTAAAAAAAAATCAAGGCGCACCCCCATTGCGCGTCTACTTGCATGCGCCAAATTTTTGGTTTATTATTTTCAATAATCTTGAAAATAATCTTTCCTTTGCGATCGAGCAAAAAAAAAAAAAAAATTAACCCCACTCAAAATTTGATGTTTTACGTTTCAAGGTACGTAAAATCCGAAAATCGAATGAAAAATTTTCCGTCCGTCCGCCGTACGCGGCACTTTTCTCAGCAAGCCTGGTCCAAATTTGGTACATGGGCTCCATTTGGGGTCTAGTTGAGCCGCGAAGCTTTAGGTTGATGTCAGTCACTTCTAAGGGGTGAAAATTGAGGGTTGAAATTTTCAAGAGTGCCCTAGCTCGAAAACTTTCGAAATGAAGGTATCGTTTTTTTCACTAATTTTATATAGTATTGAATTTTTAAAAATTATTGAGACCACCCGTAGCTTACATGTTTTGAAGATGATAGGAGTCCATATTCACGTTCTACTCGTCTCCACAAACTCATAGAGTGGGCACACGGCTATTGTTGATTTTTTTCGATTTTCAGTTTAGCATACCAACATACTGTATGCACTGTTTATGCTTTGAAGATATTAGTAGTGCATATTCACGTTCTACTCGTCTCCCCGAACTCATTGAGTACCCACACGACTACTGCATTTCTGGGTACAAGAAATATACGCTCGTTTTCATTATATATATAACTTCATATAAGTATGAGAGGTTTTGTCGACCGTATTCCATATTTAAAGAGTGATGAGGATGTGGAGAGGGTGTGGAGGGTGTTGAGGTTTGGTCAATGAATTTCAGGCGTTTTTGTTTCCCAACGTTTCGGTTCTTTATTTAGCCATTACCAAGGGCTACAACAGAAATTACAACATTTTTGACATTATCTGATGATCTACAGTTAAGCTATATCTATGGTTTGTTAATGCTAGGTGGTAAAAATAATAGTTGCTACTTACAGAGTGCTGGTTTCCTCCAAAGTTAGAATGCACCAATTTAACTAGAAGAATATCTATATCTGTTAGAAGAATACCTAGTAGTTAAATTGGTGCATTCTAACTTTGGAGGAAACCAGCACTCTGTAAGTAGCAACCATTATTTGTACCACCTAGCACTAACAAACCATAGATATAGCTTAACTGTAAATCATTAGATAATGTCAAAAATGCTGTAATTCCTTTCGTAGCCTTGATAATGGCTAAATGAAGAGCCGAAACGTTGGGAAACAAAAACGCCTGAAATTCATAGACCGACAACAATCTCCACATCCTCATCACTCTACATAAATTTATATATATACTTTTTTAATTTTTGGAGAATTTTCATTTTTGGGTAGAACATCGGTATCAAAAATTTTGTGCTGAATCCAAATTTACCATATATTGTGAAGGTAATAACCACAAAAATCGGGAAAACCCCATTTTTTGAACTTTTTTAGAAATTTGGACCACTTTGGGTTGTCCAAAATGTCTGCCTAACGAACTCGTCCTTTTGTTTGTTGTTACGAACATTTTGGCGAAAACTAAAAATTGTTTGCTGAACAGTTACTCAAGTTATCATGCGGAGTGACACACACACACATTTATGTATGATTTTTATAAAAACTTCAGGGATCGTTTCAGAATGTTCAAAAATGGATTTCAGTGAAAAAAATTTTCGAAAAAATTTATTCCAAAAATTTGTTTTTGCTATAGCTTATTTTCCTTGAAAATTCGATAAAATAATTCAAATAGAAAAATTCGAATTGTTCCATATCATTCGACTGCGATCAATTCCCGAAGTAGATCTAACTCATTTGAAAATCGCACGTTATCCCCTTAGAATATTCTTCTTTAACTTGCATGACTGCTTCTGAATTGAAATATAACTTGAAATCGCGGAATGTGGTTAAGGAAATGAATGATTAAATGTTAAATTAATAACTGGAACAGCCTTCTCAACTTCTAAAGATAATTTCAGTTTCCCAACCCCGAAACAATTTTATAATCGGATCATTACGTTGATATACTACGCGTAATATCTCTTGAAAGGCTTCATCACTCCTGGCAGTATATCTTCACAGAAAACGGGCCAAGATCGCACTTTCCCCCTCCCATCCGGTCCACTCGCTCGCGGGTTTTAATATGTAATTTTAAACGAGACCTATTTCCATAAACCACCGACACAAAAACCTTCCATTTTAATCCAATTTAAAGTTGAGGTGCTTAAAACGGCCTGAGGGGGGGCCAAAGAACGTTCTTTTTTACCCTCCCGCCTGCGTAAGATAAATTAGGAAGTGTATTACAATAAATCAACAGTTTTTACTTGATAACAAGATGGAAGATAATTTTTTATTTTTATATCCTCCATCCACGGAACTTGGCCGAAGTATTTTCTTGGGAACAAGATTCTCATGATAAGTACATGTAAATAATATTTTAATAGGGTGATAGATATTCCATTTTTCGGTCGTTTGCCGCACTTTTTCTTCGTAGTTTCGTGGAGCGAGCTCATAATCCGCTCACAAGTTGTAGGAATATTGTGAGACTTTTTAAAGAGCATTGAACATTGACCCGTTTTATTTACCGAATTAATTTCTTGAACACAAATCAATATACACACACCTATACTGAAAACCAATTAATTTCTGCTCAGTTCAAATTTGGAAAATTAATTTAAATTTTTGACAATGTACTAAACTTCTGACTAATCAAATTTAATGGGGGTGCTTGTTTTTTTAGGACGTCCCACAGTAAGATTGGGCGTCCTTATGCAATCGATCTGGAGTAAAGTTGGACAACACTCAACAGAAAAAAAGTCTGCCAAGTGGGTGTGGCACATAGCTTCCTCGTATCCATAACCCGATTATATAGATGATCCGATGCATAGTAGTTAATCTCAAAACACCAATCTCTAAGTACATTTCACTACCTTCATAGGGGACCATCTGCACGCTAATCTGGACAATCCTAGAAAATTTCATCGAATTCGGATGAAAAACGTAAGTGAGTAGTGATAGGAACCACAAATTTCATGGCAATGCTGAGAGTCGGAACCTGGGACTCCTAGGTGGATGTCTAAAGCGCTACGTCTGAGCTACTGGGGCCTGGTGATAGGTTGAATAGGATTTGAGATTTTCACGTCACACGGGAGGGCGACAAATGCACGGTTGTTACAAGGATTTTACGATTGCTCATGCGCAGAGGCTGCTGTGAATTTTAAGGCCTTGATTTTCATTGGGGGCCATCTACAACCTAATCCGCGTAATCCCTGAAAATTTCATCGAAATCGGATGGAAAATGTAGAAGTTATGGCCGTTACAAGGAATTAACGTTTGCGCATGCGCAGTCGCTTCTATCAGTCCGGGGATGATGATTCTCATAGGGGACCGTCACCAACTCGCACAATCCCTGAACATTTTATAGAAATCGGACAATAACTTCGTATAGTTATGCCCGTTACAAAGATTTCATTACAGACACACAGACAGACAGACACGGAACCAAAATTGTTCAGAAAGGTCTAAAACGCGAAACGCGAGTGAAAATTTTGATTTTGGAGAACTTTTTTTTTCATTCTTGAAAAGTGAAAACAAAGCTTCCGCTACCTTGGTAGACTCGGAAGCAAAATAAATAACAACACAGTAATCCGTTTTAGACCATTCTGAATCCAAATCCGCGAAAAAAACCATAGGTGTATGTCTGTGTGTGACAAAATCTTGTGTCGCCTGCTCAGGCCTTAGTTCTCAACCGATTTCCGTGGTTCATTTTTTGTTCGACGCGGAAAACTATCTAGTTGTGCACTACGTCGCCGGAATTTCGAATTTTGTCTTTTAAGGGGGGAAAGAGGGGGTTAATGCTCAAAAACCGTGCTTTTGCAGGCATAATCTTGTGTACTCTGACCAGGCCTCAATTTCCAATCGATTTGCGTGATTCTTTTTTTATTCGACGCGGAAATCTTTCAAATTGCACACTATTTCACCAGAGTATCAAAATTAGCATGGGGAGGGGGCGAGTGGGGGATATTATTCACAAAATATTAGGGTTAACCTCCTCTTTGCACCTTCTGTGTATGCACTAATCGTGATATTTTCATTACAAATTTTTGATAATTTCCTCCGTACATGAGGCGTATCCATGTCAAGTCTGGTTATTCATCATACTGAAGGAAAGTCGTATTCCGAATGAATGATGGTCCATTCTGTTACGAGTGAGAGGAGTAAAGAACGTTGTTAGAGAAATTGACGCTTATTAGAAAACTCGACTCGGATCGCATACAAATTCGTATCAACCCACACGTCTTGCCGGTTTTTAGCGGTCCGTACGGATGAATAGCGTGATCTCACGAACTATAACTCATCCCGGAATGGTCAACTTATTATTACCCATCTTCGGACATAATTCGGTCTGATCGGTGAAGGCATCCTCCACCCCCTTCCATATATCACTGTAATCAGTACCTCCTCGCATGTGGGCCGGTCTTCGAGATATAATAAACAAAATCATCGCGGTGGGAAGAGAAAACGGCTCTTAAAAGATGTAATTTAGCGGACTTACGAGAATAGATGAGTTCTGTCTCGTCTTTGGAGAAAAAAAACCTTCCGAGAATGTTTTGAAGGGGAATTTGATTTCATGCACTTATGAAACGTTATTTATTACAGGGCTGAAGCTGGTTAACCCGTGCGTTGCGCAGGAAGGGTTTTCTGTGTGCTTGACGGCAGAAAGTGGGTAAAGTCACATCGTGGAGTTGGTGGTAAAAGTGATCAAGTGCATTTTTTTGAGAAAATGAGGTTTTGGTCTCTTTGGATATCATTAAACAATATGTACTACTGAGAATTGACGAAAAACCCGATTTAGTAAACACCAATGAGACAAACAATGTTATTGCTAAGGAATTTTCGGACGACATTCCTTTGCAAGATGTAATATGCCTCTTCAATTTAAATGAGGTGCGTTAGAATGTTGAGAGCGGTACAATATGTAGCAAGAAAAATAAATAGTCCAGCTTCGTTCATATTTTCGCAGTTTCGGCAGATTGTCTAAAACGAGCCATCTCTAGATCTTTCACCTCGATGCATTATTTTTATATCTTAAATTTAAATTAATGAACAACATATTCTACAATGTTGTAGAAATAAATTTTGGAATTTATCAGCATAAAGAAGAGGTAAAGGAGAACACAATTAAATTGAGGTCAGAAGAAGAAGAAAGGAAGCGGCCATACTTTTTTCGATCTCCACTTTTTTCGTTGCTGCCGTCCGGTGTCGTCCACTTAATCATAGATTTTCTTTGTTCTGCTTCTCGAGAATTTTTTTAAAAATTGTCTGGAAGGTGGTCGTTTTAAAATTAGAAGGGCGGTCATAGGCTGATCGAAAAATTGCTGTCTTCGGGCTCTCAAAACTACTGGAAGCAAGAAGGCGAAATCGTGCAACGAATCCTTTGTTCTGGGTAAGACCTCACGTCATGTGGAAATCCGAAGTAATTTTCTATATAACCTGAAGTAAATATTTCACTTATTTCGTCGTTGGCTCTCCAGATTTGTTTTTCACCGACCTTGACGCCCTGGTTGCCGTCGTGGAGTTCAAACAATCGAAGGCTACGAGAATCCTGCAAGTGCTGAACCAAGAGGTTGTTCCCGTTTATCGTACCGGTAGGTTCCAATATTTTAAAACGCTGCAAATTATTACACAACGGTTTATTATTTTTATATAGATCACTCGTCTACAAAATCACCAACCATCCAATATGAAGAAAAAAATCAAAAAAAAATAAATAAATAAATAAATAAATAAATAAAAAACAAAATAGGTAGAAAAAAAATTTTAAAAAAAATTTAAAAAAAAAATCAAAATCACCAACCATCGATCGCTTTTTGGTCAGCTCTAATTTGAACGGAGATTAGGCCTCTTTTGCGATTCACACTCGTGTTTTATATATATATATATATATATATATTTCAATATAAACCCTTAAATTTACGTAGGGAGCGAACGATTTGTCCTACAGAGCTCCGCGTGGTCTCAAAAATTCTAAAAATTCCATAGAATCCAAAATTGAAGGAAAAACAATACCTTTATATCGAAATTTTTTGAGTTAGGGCGTTTTCAAAATTTCAAAATTGATTTTGGAACCCTTAGGAGTGACCTACATCAACCAAAAGCTTCGGGGCACAACTAGACCCCAAATGGAGCCAACATACCAAATTTCATCAAAATCGGTCAATGCTAAGTGGCAAAAGTGCCGCGTACGGCGTACGGCGTACGGCGTACGGCGGACGGCGTACGGCGGACGGCGGACGGACGGCCAAATTTTTATTCGATTTTTGGATTCTACGTACCTTGAAACGTAAACCATCAAATTTTGAGGGGGTGTTAAAATTTTTTTTTTCTTGGTCGATTCCAAAGGTTCATTATTGAAAATAATAAACCAAAAGGTACACCTTGAGAAAACTAAACGCCAATTAATTTGCAAGAGATTTATGTAATCCTCTTGCTCAGTTTTAGGGTGAGGGCGACATCATAGTAGCTGCTCACCAAATGAGGAATTTCACCGAATTCTGTTTGCATTTTTGCAACCCGAAAATCGGGTTGATTTCGGAAAATAAGTCTCCTGTTATTTTTGGGAGACAATCAAAATTTATGATTTCAAAAAATGACCGGAAAAACGGACCTCTTCAACTTGAAGCGGAAACGCTCGCTGATTGGCTGTTCGGACTGCTGTCCCTTCCCCATGTTGCCCGATGGCACGACGAAATCGTGTTATCTAAGAGGAAAGTTGTCAAAGAAAAACAGGGGAAACCTAATTTTCCCCAACTTGCTGTTTTTATTTTTTTTATTCAGTTTTTCGATTTCGATCTTTACTGGTTTTGTGAAATGTTGCATCTGAGGAGTATAGATTTCACGATCTCAGCACTTCAAGCGGCCATAACTTCGTTGAATGTATTTGTGATACCCTGAGTAATTCTGGAAGGAGTAAAATTTCCTCTCGAGTAAAGATTTATTTAACTGTCTTCAAAACGTATTTTTGAATCTCTTGATTTTGAATTTGAATTTTTCTTCTCTTGGGTTCATCCCCCTTTAACGGTACAAATAATGAACTTCATTCCAGATGGTCTAAAAGATTCCGGTATTTTTGGCTCACCAGATGTTGTTAGAGTTATTGATATTTCTGGAATAGAAAACGAATCAATATGTACCTCTTAGAGAGTGGAAATTAATTATTTATTCATATATTTATTTTTGAAAACCTTATGCATAAGCCAAGGGTCGATTAACAGTGGATAGACTGCAGTGGAGAGTACAAATAAAAAATAAACAACCACCCCTTCCCTCAGTCACTCCAAAGCCCTCATGTCAAGCAATGAACAATTTCTACTGAAAGAAAGAAGGATTTATTTAGTCTGTATCAGTCATTTACAATTTTTGAAGAGACCATTGGTGGAACTGAGGGTTTCGGGAGGCCTCGCTGGCTCCTGCGCCGCCCGACTCCCCCACATATCGGCGAACCATTCAAATCGCCTCAGCCGGAACGTCGATTCCGTTGAAAAAATTCACGTTTTTTGGCGTTCAAACACAAATTTTTGTAATAAATCCTACTTTAAAAATGAAAACGAGTAAATCGTTGGAAAGGTGAGATTTCGGTGCAACTTTTAGGCTTACAGGCAAGCATTTACACGACAGAAAGCAGGTACTTATGAGCGGTTGAAAAAAATTGAGATTTTCAAGATTTGACAACATTTCCTCCTCAAGTTCGTTTTTCACCCGTTTCGCCTGTTTAAAACACGTTGGTTTCCATCAGGGAGATAGGAAATTTAACGCTCTTTCCAACCGTATAATTAGTTTTAATTTTTTATCGTATCTAAAGGGGGTTACGGACGCTTTAGTGACATAAGGTCAAAAAAACGAAAAAATCTTAAAATTGAAAAACAAGGGGTTAAACGAAAATTGCTAAGAGGCACTTTCGATCGGAAATTAGTTGTAGAATTGAAATATCTCGGGTTGACGTGTTACACCCTGTGTATGTCACTCCAGATGATAACTTTAGTAATTGTTTAGCAAAAAATTTTGAGTTTTCGCCAAAATATCCATGATAACAAAGAAAAATACGAGTGAGCCAGAAATTTTGGACAATCCTGAGGGGTCCAAATTTCAAAAATTGTCAAAAAACGGGGGTTTTTACGGTTTTGGGGGTTATTACCTTCCCAATCATTTGGAGTCAGTACACAATTGCTGATACCGATGCACTTTCAAAAACTGAAAATTATCCAAAAATCAGAAGGAAAAACCTAAATACGAAAACTATATATAACCGGTTATATATATGAAAACCTGCATTAAATGCAAAGAAGTAAATTTTACTTCTTGTACCCAAAAATGCAATAGTCTTGTGGGTACTCTATTAGTTTGTGAGACGAGTAGAGCATGAATATGGACTCCTTACATCTTCAGAACATGGCATTTTCTATACTGTTTTGCTAGGGTGAAGGCACCAATCATTGGCCACCCCCCAGTCATTGGCCACCTAGTTATTCAAGTTAGTTTTTTACCACACAGATTCTGTCTTGGATCATTCTGAAGGTTTTCCTCATTTTAAGTGTGTATTCTAGAAGGCAGTGGGATCTTGAAAGTTACATTGAAGCCCTATATAAACCGCCCAAACTCATTTTAGGTGGTGAAGGATCCAAGAATTATGATCATCACAACTGTTTCTTATGAAAACGATAAGAACATACCTCAACTCATTCTTAGGGTTTGATGTGGATTATTTTCAAATTTGATGTAGTTTTTCTTGTGTTTGCATGGTCACTAGTAAATTATTAATTAATTTCTGCCACCGAGACATGGAATTTTCACAAACTGTAGTAAATATATGGCCGGCTAATAACTGGATGATAGCAAGGGTGATTTTTCCAGTCATTGGCCAGGTGGCCATGTACTGAAATGATGCGAATTTTTCCTACCCCAATCATTGACCAGATGGTTTTAACTACCATGAGTGCTTATATAAATGGTTCACAACAATGGATCACACTCTCTGGCAGACGTTTTCGACTGTCGAACCAAGGGACCCTGCAGTGCGCCTATAAAAATAAGTACATGCAAATAGTTCAGAGTAAGAACTGTATATTATGTAACACTAATCGAAAGGAAACACTCCAACATATCATAGGAGAATGTCCCCAGTTAACAATATATCGAATCAAGTAGGTACTTGGGAAATAGGTTTTTATGTTCCTATGAGGTTATAAATATGGTTAAATGCTTGGGCAAAGAAGAAGCCATTATGTTTGCAAAATTTATATTATGTTATGTAAGATTAAGAACCTTCTTGAGCAATTTAATGGATGAGGCGGGATTACAAGATTAAACATGGAAAAAAGGGAATAAACATATATGGTAAATTATTATTTGCTTTTGGTATAGTAATCTCGAAATATATGTACTAATAGTATAATAAAGTATAATAAAAATCGAAGTGTAATCAACTAGTACCTACTAATGAGTACCTATGTGTAATGTCGTAATTGGTGATATAATTAATTACTTAATGGAAAAGATCATAATCCCAAGACATTAACAATTCGTTTATATATTTATTTTTTTTTTGTTTGTTTTCTAGAAGAAACATGTTCATTAACATAATATGTTAACATAATATGTAAAGTTGATTGTATCAACGCTATCTTATCGCTCCCCGTTAATGTTCTGTACTGATCGTCACAGGTCTCTCGGGCTCTTAAGTTAATCCTACTGTCGATATGATCCAGTTCGTATCTGAGTTCCAAAGTAGACACATGTGCTCTCCGTCTTGTGGATTCGCACTCGATTAACAATCATTTGTAATTGATTTCTTCATTCACAGATGCAATCAAGTGAGATGATTTTTCGAGCCTGAATCCTACAAATCAATTACAAATGATTGTTAATCGAGTGCGAATCCACAAGAAAAGAAAAATTAACTAATTATAGTTAGAGAAAAAAGGGTAAGGTAAAGTTAAATTTTGTTAAAAAAGGTTAAATTAAGTTAAAAAAAAGTTAAATTAAGTTTAAAAAAAGTTAAAAAGTGAAAAAGTTAAATTAAGTAAAAAAAGTTTAAAAGTTAAAAAAGTTAAATAAGTTTAAAAAGTTTAAAAGTGGAAAAGTTAATTAAGTAAAAAGTTAAATTAAGTAAAAAGTTAAATTAAGTAAAAAAGTCAAATTAAGTAAAAAAGTTAAATTACAAGTTAAACTTTAAAAATTACCTCTACGTGAAAAATGACAGAAATCAAAATATACTCAGATGGAGGGGGAGGGAGATGTAAAGTTGATTGTATCAACCTTTAGGATATCAACACGGGGAACGCTATCTTATCGCTCCCCGTTAATGTTCTGTACTGATCGTCACAGGTCTCTCGGGCTCTTAAGTTAATCCTACTGTCGATATGATCCAGTTCGTATCTGAGTTCCAAAGTAGACACATGTGCTCTCCGTCTTGTGGATTCGCACTCGATTAACAATCATTTGTAATTGATTTCTTCATTCACAGATGCAATCAAGTGAGATGATTTTTCGAGCCTGAATCCTACACATATATATTGTGTTCATTATTGTAAGAACTCTCCAAATATTGTATAAGGAACGTTAATGCAATAAATCACTTTGGCTTAGGCTTTGACTGAAATGATGCGAATTTTTCCTACCCCAATCATTGGCCAGATGGTTTTAACTACCATGAGTGCTTATATAAATGGTTCACAACAATGGATCACACTCCCTGGCAGACGTTTTGGTTTAAAAGTTGTTGAAAGTTAAACGGTTCAAAACATTTATAAGAAAACCATGAATGGAGATGGTATTTCTCCTTTTACTCACACGGACGGCACAAGGGTTGTGTTCCATCCCTATGTCACTAAAACTCCAAGTGAGATGACATCGTCTAGGCAGTTGAGAGAAGTAGATTCGTTATCGAAATTTCTCGCAGGGTGGAATTAACTTTGCGACTTCGTAGCACCACCGACGCCGGGAACCAATAAAACCTACATCAGAGGCATTAAACTGTTTATTATCCGGTGTCAAGCCAAATGAACAAAACAGGGCGCTGGGAGAAAGGCGATGTTGCTGATGTTTAACGACGGGGGATCGAGAACTCGTGCTAGGAGGTGAGGGGCATTTCGAGTTGCCAGATATAAATTTAATGTAGAACCATAATAAGGGCAGTTGTGTTTCTGTATGCTTCACCCCATACAGTGGGAGAAGGCATCTATCCATATTATTTAGGCCTTCTCGTTATGAGGGCGAAGTTACAAGAACCGTGGGGATCAAGCTGTAAACATGGCTCATGATATAGTTTACTGCGAGGCATATCTTTTATACGGCACCAAAGCTTGCAAATGTCTCATTAAACAACATATTAAGTTCTTCACCCCAGAGACCTCCGCTTGGGTAAAACCCTGTATGGAAGTTGGAGAGGAAACGAGGGGTTTTGCAGTATTAAACTGGCGACTATGAAACAAAAAAGGCAGTCTTTTTTGCGAAATAAACGTGGTTACTCCGAAACACGTCTTCACTGGAGAACATCTGATCGTACGTTTAACAGGAAACTACCCACTGGGAGCTTTCAAAGGAAAGCATCAGTTATGGGACGTGAAAACCCTCATCCAGTAAAATCATCGTATAATGAATATTGACTTAAGTAGAACAATAAAGTAAAGTTGTTTTGTTCTTGATTAGTCTAATATTGAATTAGTCTAATATGGAAGTCACGTAGTAAAGAAAAACCTGCTTGGAAACCCCTGGAAGTGACACAGAGGAAATCAGATCAGCTGCGTGAGCGATGAAGCTTATTTCTTCACTGATACTAAAATCACTAATCATCCTTCTTCTAAAAAACAACTCATTTCCTTGATGTTCTTACAGGATTCGTACCAGAAAATTCACCACCAGTAATATTGTAACATTATTAGTTTATTATTTTCAATAATGGACCTTTGGTATCGACCAAGAAAACACTTTTTTTTAACCCCCCCCCCCCTCAAAATTTTTGGTTTACCTTTCAAGGTACGTAGAATCCAAAAATCGAGTAAAACGCTGAAAATTATTACACAATGGTTTATTATTTTTCTATACAGGGTGTCTACACTTAAGATGGGCATAACTTCAGGGTTCGATTTTTCAAGGTATTTCTAACAAAAAATGTCTCTTAGCAATTTTCTTTTAACCCACTTAAAATTCCTTTTTTTTTCGCTTTGAAGTTTTTTCGCGTTTTCGTCCTTACGGCACTGATATGGTCATAACTCCCTTGTTTCTCCTGAAAATTCAAATCTGACTACACCGTTAGAAAGAGCGTTAAATTCCTAAGCTACCTAGTGCAAAATCAAAATCTTTCAGCTATAAAATAGTTCAAAAAATCAAGTCAAAAAGCAAACATTAAATTTTTTTCGAAATTTGACTTTTTTGACCAAAGTTTTCACTCTAAATCCCTGCCCATTTCGAAGAACGCTCTTCGGAGAAAACATGATAAAATAATCAGCTTTCCAACGGTATATTAATTTTTCTTTTTATCCTTCAAATTGGAAGAGTAAAAGTTCGTTTAGTAAAAATCTTCGTTTTTCGTACATAAAATATGCATTAGTCGTAGCTATGGTAGTGAGCATGAAGTAACACCTTTCTACTCAACAAAAACTTCAATCAGCTAGAAATTCGGTGTTTTTATTGAGTAGAAAGGTCATTATTGAAAATAATAAACCAAAATTTGACCGTCCGTCCGCCGTCCGCAGAACGCGGCCCTTTCCCCACTTAGCATTGACCGATTTTGATGAAATTTGGTATGTAGGCTCCATTTGGGGTCTAGTTGTGCCCCGAAGCTTTTGGTTGATGTAGGTCAGTTCTAAGGGTTGAAAAATGAATTTTGAAAACGCCCTAACTCAAAAAATTTTGATATAATTGTTTTTCCATCAATTAAGGATAGTATAGAATTTTTAGAGACCACGCGGAGCCCTGTAGGACAAACCGTTCGCTCCCTACGAGAATTTAAGGGTTGGACTACGATAAATCAGAAACACGAGTGTGAATCGCAAAAGAGGCCTAACCTCCGTTCAAATTTTAGCTGATCGAAATGCGATAGATGTTTTTCTTCTTGTTGGTTGGTGGTAACAATGGAAAAGCCGTGTTCTTTGCAGACGTGTGATCTTTATAGAAACATAATAAATCTTTGTGTAATAATTTGCAGCGTCTTTTCATTTCACTACATTTTGGATAACCATAGTGTTTTTTAACTTCTTTAAAAAAGGCTTTCTACTGGCCGGGTCGTGATAAACTATACCTACTATCAATTATGTTGAGGCCAATCCTAAACTACTGTTCCTATTTGCGCAAAATCTGACTATTAGAGCACCCGACAATTCAAAGAAAATTTCTCTGGGGGAAATCCACTTGGAAAAAAATGCCTTGTACTTGCGTTAGAAACCATAGTGAGGTAGGAACGGACTTGCAATACTATTGTTACAGAGAGCCCACTCAACACAACAAAAACTCGTTTCCCATGCACATGTTAGATGTTATAACACCGTGTACACGTAGGTTTTCACTAGTTGAGATGACTCTTCATCGCCATTACCGTCGAAAAGAATAAACCGGAAGATGTGCCCGTAATTAACGTCGTGGTGCGCAATCCCAAGTGGTAAACGCACTGTTACTACTCCCAACATGGTCGAAATTAAGCTGGAAAGTCGTAAAAGTAATAATAATAATAGTCGTAGAATGGAAGGACGGGGAGTGAGATACAGTGGCGCGCATTCTTCCTACGCGGAGGGCCTTGGAAGCTTTTCCTACGTGGCTATTAAGTGCCTACTGATGTTATGAAAGTCATTTACCAAAGCCGTTACTTCCAAATGATAATGAGCTAGATGAAAATACTGTATGAGCAAATTACAAGGGGCTCCAGTCATGCTGTATTGGGGGGGGGGGGGGAACTCCGTACTTTTCCGCATCTTCACGTTTTCTTTGTGTGTGTTAATTTTTTCCTCTCAAAAAAAGTCCCAAAACGTCCAAAACATTAAAATTTTCAAAAATATAAAATTTATATTTCAGTGAAATTTTTATTTTTTTACATCAAAACTCTTCATTTATGTAGAATTACAGAGAAAGGAAGAGAGAAAACTTATAATTCATGACATCATTCAATTATCCCCATTTATATAATCGATGGAAGGTTCATGGAGAAAAATTAGTGGTTGTCATTTAGGCAGTAGGTTTACACCTTTTTAGTGACATAAATTGTCAAGAAAAAGACATTATGAATGATACGGGTAGGTAGGCGGTTATTTGGACTTAATAGAATTTAAGTAAACTTTTTTATGTACAAGCATTAAAATTTAGCTCCAGCTTTTAGCTAGGATTCTTTTGCCTAATAAGTATCGATTTTGAACAAATCGATAATATTTTTTAGACACATTTTTAAAAGATCTATTCAATTTAAATCGATTCATTTTGAAGAATTAGACATTCCTAACTTTTAGTTTATTTTATAGTGTTCGCCCTATCTGGACCTATGGAATTCAGTTATGGGGCTGTGCCAAAAAATCAAACATTAACAAAATCCAAACCTCCCACAATAAAATACTGAGAAGTAAAGTGCGTGCACCTTGGTACATGAAGGAACGATGATATTCATCGAGACATCAGGATGGAAACATTCCACAAAATTATCGCGAGGTACTCAAGGACGCAAGAACAACGCCTCCACAATCATGAGAACCTGGAAATGCTCTACGTTTTGGACAACGAAGATGAACTCCGGCGACTCAAGCGAAAAAAAAAAAACCACTGGACTTAGTTAGTGCTGTTAAAGTGCAGTTACAGCTCAGTGTTGAAGATACTGTTATGAGAAGGGGCTGGGTTTTACTGTAAACGAGCTCTCAAGGTGTGTAAATGATATGTAATTTTGCAAGAGGGATTGTATTTAATATTCATTTGCAATAATAAATTACGTTAAAAAAATTATAGTTGAAGCGTACTATTAAAATACAAGGAAACCAGCTCGATCGCATGCCATTCAAATCTCGGCTGGTACTCAATGGCCGAGCTGACACCAACATTTAGAGAGGTAGAGGGATGTAGGTGAATCAAGGAGAAGGGTGAAGCCAATCTCCAGGAGGGTCGAGGTTACCAAACAAATATTTCAGGTTTGTACATCATCTACAGTGAACACAAGTAACATGATCCCGATGAGTTTGATGGTAATCCGTCGAAACGTAATTTCCGAACCACCACCCGGATTTAAAAGAATCGGAGAGTTCGGAAAAAAAATGTTTTGGCCAGAAAAAAATTATTATTTTTTTTTTAATTTTTTAAAGCATTTTTTGGGTAATCTTCAACAAGATTCTGCCCGATACAGGAAGAAAAACTCTCGTCCAATGTAACATTACTTTACCTATTAGGCCACGTGATGAACTGGTACAATAATAAATCTAGGTATATAAAAATACACACATTTTGAATGAACGCAAAATTAATCAATTCGAGCTGTATTGACGATGTTGTTGCTGATATCAATTCCGCTTTTTGGGGGTTATTGAAACGAAAAGGTCACCCCCAGCTGTGAGGTTCCCAGGATTTACGTAAAGTTGCAAATGACCTGAACCGTTTAAATGAAACAACACCCATTCGAACAAAGCATGTTGATTAAGTTGACTTTTCATTAAGCCACATTAAAATGTAACGTCGACAATTGGTGGATCATAAATCATCTGGAGTAATTGGACGGAATAAAATGAGCGATGTTTTGAACAAATTATAGTGGCTCTATGAACAACAATAATTAATTTTGACCTCAATAAAACTGACAACGATATTTAATTAGAGTGAAGGAAGGGGTGCGATGTTCAATACTTAGTATCGAATGAGACCACCTGATCATGAGTTAAGCTATACTGTGCATGGAAGTGTCTATTCACACAACAAAGTGAATCCGTCTTGTTTTTGATTGTTTTGAAGGCGGTCTGGAACGCAGAAAATATTATTGCCAATTATTGAGAATAACGATATGTGGAAATAAAGGCCATTCAAAGATTGTCACATCGTCCCAACCAATAAATTCTCTTCATTTTATAGCTAGTTTTCTTCTATGTGAAGTCTTATCAATATACCTTCATGTTTCAGTACGATTTAAACGGCTGAAATCGTTGAAGATAGGTGTGCTCGTAGAGCTGCCACTCGTCAAGACATGTTTATCTGATTATGAGAGTTATATTGATGAAGATTAAAGAGCAATGGAGGTGTTGCAAATTGCAATTAATGAAATTTTGTCCAACTAATTAAAATAGCTTCATAAGTATGGAGAATGTCAGTAAAAATATTCACCCCAATAATTTAGCATCGAAAATAATTAAAAACATGTGACGTACTTGAAATTCTCCCAAACGTAATTTTGGTGCACTCAAGTTGCCCAATTTTGAGGGCTCAAGGAGCAGAATTAAGCGCAATACAAATTCAAGTGAGAGGTCAAAAATTTGTGAAATTTCACGAAGAATTCAGATTTGCAAGTTGTATATCGAGGGTGAAGAACCAACATAGCCTGTCACTTTTTTTTCGGTTTTGAGATAAGGTCATAACCTCATAGAAAAAAGTGTGCTGGATCCAATGGTGTAGTCAGATCAACAGTTTGGCCAACGGAAACGGGAGAAAAATCGTTTATGGTAACAGTGCTCAAATCAAAGTGGAAGATCACAAGAGCCCAAGTCAGTGTTTTCCCTGTCATCGGGTATGGTCGCACAGCCTCCTCCATGAAATTGAGAGTTATTTATAGTAATTTTTGTGGTCTTAGCATGTGGAAATTATTATTAGTGGAGTCAGTAAACCCATTGCACAAATTAATATTGAAAAAGGATAGATTGTGGTCATTTTACCAAGGTAAATTATGCCAAAAAATCTTGCTTGACTTGGGTCATTGTTTTTCTGTCCAATTCTGTGACTTAGGCTATCATTGCTCGGTCTTGGGTACTTGAGCTAAAATGGTTCTGTCTCGTTTGTTGACTTGGGATTTTTTGGAAGGGGTTGAGGGGGTAACATTACAGCTTAAGTAAAAGAAATCTGCCCCCAACATAGCCTATCTCAAGTAATTCCACTTAGCCAATAATTCTCCAAAAAAAAAACTACCATACTTGTTGGAGTCATACGGGAACACAATGGTGTGAAAAACATTATCAAGAGAGACGTGGTTAAGCCGTGAAGCAGTTTTTTGAGCCTCCTGAAAAGTTGACAAAAGTGAGTTTGGCTGTTTGTTCTTCGCCCTCGATATGGAGCACTTGAGGCTCATTGCTGCCAACACACTAACTCAAAAATGTCAAGGTCCCATGATAGGGGCGATGTTGGTAGCTCTGGTTTTTTTTTCATAGCTGGTTCACAGGATGAAGTTGTATGACTACTTTCTTGATGACGTCATTGAAAGAGCGATACAAGAGCCAATTTTAACTGATTTTGGGCCTCAGCACCCCCTCCCCCTCCTGGTGACAGCCCCTGCCACCCCCCCACGCCAGCTCACCCCCCCTTCATTAGAGCAATTTATTTGTGACGCCATTATTGATGCTACTCATTAAATTAGTAGGTATTTGATATTAAGATTGATTTAATCTTTCACCAATAGGTTATAGTTTTTTATGGTATTCATTTCATTTCTTCTTTGTGATGTCATGTTTCCTTGAGGTAGGTAAGATAATAATAGATTATTAAACGTTCATATATGACTCCAAGGTCATTCTGCCTCTCTCGAACTTGCAACTTGATTTCTGTCATTTCTGTAATTTTTTGTCTTCGCCCCTATCATGGGATCTTGATATTTTTGTGTTAGTGTGTTGGCAGCAATGTGACCCCAAGTGCCCCATTTACTACTTTTGAAATAAAAATTGGGGTTCCTATTTGAAAACTAAACTGGGGTTACGGAAATTTTCCATCAGTGCAAATTTAGTTGATATTCACACTCGTGTTTCTTATTAATTACGTCAGTGCAAATTTAGTTGAAATTCACACTCGTGTTTCTTATTAATTTCTTCACTGCAAAATTTAGTTGATATTATTTACACTCGTGCTTCTGACTTCTTCCATTAGAGGATATTGATTTGTGATTCGCCCTCGTGTTTTTGATTTATTTAGTGAATGGTTGATCCTTCAGTGCTCAGGAAAGTCTCATTTGATTCTAAAAATGATGCTGGATGCCAAACTAAGGTGGGAGTCCCACGTCAGGGAGAAAAGAGCTGAGCTTTTGATCAAATTCAGAAAAATGTACTGAATGATGGGCCGACGGTCAAAATTGTCTGTCCACAATAAGTTCATACTGTACAAGCAAGTCATAAAGCCTGTCTGGACTTACGGTGCACAACTGTGGAGGTGCACGGCCCAGAGCAATCGAGACATAATTCAGCGCTTCCAGGATAATGTACTGCGATGCTGCGTTGACGCATACAGATACTTTAGAAATGATAGACTTCACTACGAGCTGAAGATAAAATCTGTCAATGAGATCATTCGCAGCCAAGCCATGAATCACCTTTTGAGGCTCCAAGATCATGTAAATGAGGGCGTCCAGCTTCTCAACACAGATGATCTGCTTAAAAGGCTTAAGGGTTAACTTAAGGGTTGACTTAAGGGTTGACTAAAGAGTTGACTTGAGGGTTGACTAAGGGTTGACTTAAGGGTTGTCCTTAAGCGTTGACTTTAAGCGTTGACTTCTGGGTTGACTTAAGGGTTAACTTGAGACTTAATTATGTATAGCATGCAATATCCAATGTAAATATGTGGAACATTGTTATACATGCGGCTGAATTGGTTAACTCCTGAAGCCAATAAATGAAAAAAAAACTTTAAAAAACCACACGATCTAATTTACTTGGTGTGATCATTATGAAGTTCGAATTTCAGGACAATAAGAACTAAGTGAAGTGTCTTAGTTTTCTCAACGTACACCAACGATGTATCAGAAAAATGTTGCTTATAGGTTGTAACTTGGTGCAATAAAACAAGTAAAAAAAGAATTGATTCTAAAAATTTAGTTCTATTTCAAAATTAAGATTAAAAAAACTGTACCTTTATATTGAAATTTTTAATCTAGCTACTACTACTTGTAACTAGACCTCAAATGGGGCGCATAGACACCAAATTTGGATGGTCGGAAGAATGAATGATGTTAGGTAACAAGATTCATATAATTCCGTCCCATCAGGTCACACATCTCAACTGACTAGCTACCTGCTATCCCTGTGCCACGGAAACCAGATTATTCTCTCATACCTACAGATATCGTTCAAATCCCAATCCACTCCAAATTGCACTTTTGTTCAGGTGGCACCAACGCCGTTGTTTACGAGCTCCCATTACGCTCAGTGATGTCTCAGTGCGCTGCGTTTCCAACGTGGAAATAACGCCGATTCATTCCCAACTCTCGGTTAACTCTGTGATTAACTGCCGGGCAGACCGACTAATAACCCCCCGCCTATAATCAGTAATCACCCTCGAGTACATTAACTCTCGTGTTATAGTTGTTATGGCTTTTTAGGATCTATTTATTGGAAGCGGACTGTCCCCGTTAGTGTAAATCGCCAACGAAACGCTTTTCCGTCTCATTTCGTGACTGTATCCCAGGTGCACGATGGGATCCCACTGGATGCGCAGTTTCAAGGGTGTGAAAGACACACATTCGGTTAAACTGCAAAATAAAGTTTGATATTGAAACGTAGTAAGTTTCGAATACAGGTTTCATCATGAAAACAAATTCAGTCATTTTATGTACTCTCTTACAAGCTGGAGGTATCAGACCAATCTTCTTCCTGTCAGCCCATGCATGGCTTTTTATCCTCGTTGATAGTCACCATCAGGATATCCAACTCCGGAAGTTTATGGGCATAATAGAGATTCCTGGCGTATATCTCAGTTGAGCTACACAAGAGAGCAGATTGGCGTTGGAGCGACGTCAACTCGCCACCAGAGGTCATTTTGAATCATGGGCAAATAATGGTTTGATTAATGGATTCCCAAAGGGCTCCATCGAACTTCCAGAACTTTGTGCATCTTTGTCAATCAGCTAGAAATTTAATGTTTTTATTCAGTAGAAAGGTGTTACTTTCATGCTCACTACCATATCTGTGAAATTTCTTCGAAAAATCCACTTTCTAGCAGTCAGCATTATTCCGAAGTATCACCATTGGATTCTGCGTAAAAAAATTACTTAGGAAATAATACCAAACTATTCAAGAGTGACCATACACCTTTTTTGTGTGTGTAAAAAACACGTTTTCTTGCATTTAAACTTTATTTACTCTTTCAATTTGAATTTAAAAAAGAAAACTTGATATACCTTCGGAAAGATGACAATTTTAGCATGTTTTTTCTGAAGAGCGACCATCGAAATGGACAGGCATTCAAAGTGAAAACTTCGAAAAGAAAAAATTATAGTGTGCTTTTTGACTTGATTTTTTAGAAATATTTTATTGCTAAAAGATTTTGTTTTTACGCAGGGTAGCTTGGAAATTTAACGCTCTTTCTAACGATATCCTTTAATTTGAATTTACTTGGTAAATAACAGGAAGTTATGACAGTTTTAATGACATAAGGTCGAAAACGCGAAAAAACTTCAGAAGTGGAAAAAAGGCATTTTGAGTGGGTTAAGAAAAAATTGCTGGGAGACATTTTTTGTTGCAAATTAGTCGTAGAATCGATCTTTGAAGTTTGGTCCATCCAAATGGTAGACACCCTGTATGACCCTGATGTAATGAATACATTGCAACCTTCCAGGTATTTATTGGACTCGAAACCCGTACAAGATTATTATACTACTCAGTGGCATCTGACAAGTTGTGACATTTACAGCCTGTTGATCTACTTCTTCTTCTCAACAGCCAAACAGACTGCGCGTTTTTTAACGCCACCAACAATGAAATACGCTCTTACAGCATGAGGAATAAAGCGTCAATATACACGGCTGAATGCTACGCAATCGTCCAGGCGATACAGTACGCTAGCACACATCTCACGTCTAACCATTCCACAATCCTGATACTATCAGATTCCAATAGTGCTATAACAAAATAGCTAAACTAAAGGTCTCCTCTCACCTCAACCACATAGAAGCAGCCATAGCTCTACAGATCCACTTAATCAGAAGTGGATGAAAGAAGGTCATTTTCTGAAAAATTAAAAGCCATTCAGGTATTGCAGGAAACGAAGCTGAAGCAAAAGAAGCTGCCATGCTACCCGAATCACACCCGACCAGGATCTGTTCCCCGACGGACTTAACTCCTTCAGTCAAGATCAAGATGCTGAGACTCTGGAGGAAACAACACCAGGCTTACCACTCAGGCAACCGCTACAAGCTCCTCTTTCCACCACCCAAGAAAGTAACATGGTTTGATATGGTCGCAGATATTAAGCCTAGGGTATTCTACAGAACCATTTGCAGACTTCGCAGTGGTCATTGCAACACCAATGTGTTCCAGTTTTGATCGGGAACGCTGACACCCCTCTTTGCCGATTTTGCTCCCAATCGAATGAAACTCCCGAGCACATGATCCTGGAGTGCCCTGCACACGATAATGCGCGACTCACTCTTTTGCGAGAGTTCCACGCAAGAATTCCCAGCCCTTTCAACCTCGACACTATCCTTGCTGAAAACGACGTGAACATCTACATACATCTATTTCTTATTTCTTTATTTACGGGCGAGCCCAATATACATTCTAAAAAAAAAGTAGTTCATCCTAACGGGGAGAGAAATTCGGTCCAACAAAAGTTACATATTTTAAGTTACAGACTTTTAAGTTTAATTATAGCTGAATGGGGAGGAGGTGATAAGTGACTTTAGTGATGAGAGAGGGGAGTTGAAAAAGTCAAAGTCGGGGTTCAATGACAAGAAGAGGTTGGCACTGCGAGGAATTCTGTTTAGGGGTTGGTTTCGTTGATAGTTCGTCGAGGAAAATGGTATGTGGAACAGTGAAGACGAGCGAATAGCGATGCGTGGGACAAGAAGGCTGATCTTCGCGAGGAGTGACGGACAGTCGATGGTATTATTGAGGAGTTATACAACAGAGTGAGGTCAGCCATAGTGCGTCTTTTCTCGCGGGCTTCTAGGTTGCATCTCTGTCTCAAGTATACGTAGTCGACGTCGGCTGATGGAATGCCCAGTTTGTATGCGACAAAACGTAGGAATTTATTTTGGACTTGCTCGAGCCGATACATATGCACCACATACATTGGAGACCAGACTACACAAGCATACTCGAGGATAGGGAGAACCAGGGCCTTGTATAGGGTCACGATAGCTGGAATACTCGTGAACTCCCTGGTATTCCTCCTCAAGAATCCAAGAGTGCGCATAGCTCTACCAGCGAGGACCTCTATGTGCTGGGAGAAGGACAGCCTCTATATGATTTTTATCAAAAAGTGAACATTTCAGTTTAATTAATACTTGATCGAACAATACGATTTATTAGTATGAGAATTTGATTATATATTTCATTGTTATTTCGGCTGTTTTGAAGCCAATTAAAAAAAAGTAGACTCCCTATATGACCCTTATGTAATGAATAAATTGCAACCTCCCAGGTATTTATTGGCCTCGAAACCCGTACAAGATTATTATACTACTCAGTGACATCTGACAAGTTTTCGGTGTATGGTGTGACATTTCATTATCCGTGCAGGCACCTGGAGGAAGCTCTTGAATTACGAATGGATTTGTCGTTCAATAGCGGTCGTCGAGAGAAAACACCTCCAGATCATCAACCCAATGAAGTTATATAGTGATTGTAGCTTGAACCCCACACTAAAATGTCTATCAATCTCCCGCCAGTAATGAGTAATGAGGAAGTAGGAGCAAAATAATTGAAGGGTTGCCGGTAGTGCGATAGTTTGACAGCCCTCTGATGGATTCGTCATCCGAAATAGCTAGAAGGTAAATCAGTTAGCGATCATTGGACTTCAAATTTTAAATGGGGAGGAAAACCCATTCCGATACCGGGGTTTTAAAACGAGTTAGCCTCCTGCGCATGTCCCTCCAAAATGACGCTTCGGCTCCCCCCCTCTGATGGAAATTCATCGGCAAAACGCCGCCCAAGTTAACAATGTTGGGGAAAACGTAATGCGAAACCATCTAATTGGGAACGCGAGGCTGTGATGAGACGAAATCCGCTAGAGTTGAACGTGGATTCTATCTGTATAAATAAGCTCATTTTACCTCGTCGACTCCAGCGTTGTAGAACAGGAGAGGTGTCGGATCCCTGTGGAAAGCCCGGGTAACACAACTCAGTTTCGGACTGACAAATCGTCCCTAATATCGGCAACTTCAACTATAACATATTGCACCTCATCCCTCCCACTGATTAAACTTAGCCGGTTTCAGCCCTTGCTCTGTTGTGATTAATAATGTTCGTGGTGTAACATTAAGTTAAAACGTCACATTGGTGATTTCGCCCAATTATAACTCACAGGTGTTGTTGCGGCCTCCCAACAATACAACACAAACTGTTTTGAGGAGTAAAATTTTTGCTGTGTTCAAAAGTGAAATTGGTAAAATTAATTATTGGTTTTGAAATTTGGAATTTAGAAATTCATTCTGGTGTTGGATAGATAGGGAGAGACTTGTGAGGGATGGTATTGTAACTGAAGAAGGTGAGGGTGAGGGAACTCTATCCGTACCGAAACCGTTAAATGACGGTGATTTGTTAGGTAAGATAATGACCCGGCCTGTACCGATGAATGATCGTCTAAACAATTCAAATTCTGAAAGATTCGATCCTTTTCTGAAAGATAATCGTAATAACAAAATTGAAGAATAAATAATACTTTTCGATTATTTTATAAATTTTTTTGCTTGCCGATTTTTTGCCGATTATTTTGCTTCCTTTTTTTTCACTTTTCAAGGTTGAAAAGAAAGTTCTCCAAAATCGAAATTTCCACTTGCGTTTTACGTTTTAGATGTTCCTGAACCTACCTCAACCTCCTGAAGGTATCCTGAATTTCCTCTGGGTTTCCTAATTATGGATGAAAAGGAACGAGCCTCTTGAGGCATTTGAGCCGTTTTGTACCTTTCGAACTTTCTGAGCTTCTTAGTCACTGGAACACGGTTTCCAGCTTCGTATTCATCGCAGAAGGGATCCAGTTTCAGGTTCTGTCCACCTTGAGATTTTATCTACGAACCCGTTCAGACCCTCTCTTTATAATTTCAAACCATATCAACCAAAAATGTGAAAATTTACCATTTTTGAAAATTGAAAATGCTGACGTTTCAGTGACTATAAGCGCCTGTCACTTATCATCTCGAAATCCAACACCATAAAATAAGAATAGGAATTTGATTGATGTTAGGGATATGAAAAACTATGGGATGGATTAATTGCTTTAAGCTTTGAACTCCCCTATTAACAAAAGAGGTGTAGCCCCTTGAAGTCACAACCCCGCTAGAAACAAGACAGAATAGCAACATCAATGTTTGCTAACGAAATTACACGTTGCATTTTTGATTACGAAATTAATTTGAGGAAGTGAGGGCCAGTAATTTCAGGCTTTCCTCGCCTCCGCCCGGGGGGCGCCACGATCGCATTCTTACCGCGATAATCGTAGGTGTTGCGCCCTTGT
This sequence comes from Apolygus lucorum, assembly GCA_009739505.2. Lineage (NCBI taxonomy): Eukaryota > Metazoa > Arthropoda > Insecta > Hemiptera > Miridae > Apolygus > Apolygus lucorum. The sequence goes on along the minus strand of CM019171.2, from coordinate 35,743,894 downwards.
TGACTGTCTTGATGCATTGCTGTGGATTTCAGAACCGTTTAGGCACCTGTGGGAACCTGAGGCTCAACACTCCACCACCAGGAAACACTAATCCTTCATGTGAGAAGTCATTAATAAATTTCACACAGCCCAGAACATGATGGATCAGTTAGAACGTATCGGAAAAAATCATCAAAGATTAAAATAATAAATTAAATAATTTTATTTAAATAATAAAAAGTACAATTATTGTAAGAATTGTAGGCATCGATAGTGAATCAAGTACAATGGAGTGTGCGCATAGGTTTGAAAAACTGTCTATTGTTATTTTTAATCTAAACTAGACCTCATTTTGAGAATTTTGACACCAACTGCGTCCTTTCAGCGTGAGAATATCTTTTTCTATGATTTTTCAAAGTTTCGACTGTTTATGACGTCACAGTGGGCTGCAGGGTCCCGCCCAGGCGGGAGAGGCGCGTGACGTCATAAACATTCAAAACTTTGAAGAATAAAACGGATTTTTCTTTGTGTTTTTCCCCTTTTTAGAACTAAAATAAAGACAAAACGACAAAAATAAAGTAATTGGCACGATTTTAATTAGGTCAATTGAGGAGGTGTCGTAAACGACACCGTGTCAAGCTAAAGGGGGTCAGTGAACAAAATAAAATGACAATAACTATGAATTTTATTAAACTTATTTTAAACATTAATTATCTATAATGATAGTTCAGCCTGATTTCTGTTATCATAATTGATTTTTTATATCCTTAGGTATATGAAAAAGTTGGCGTAAAGTTGCCGAAAAAAATTTCTATTAGTAACTATGAGTATCACAGGTAGTTGGAATATACCACAATTCAACTAATTATTATTTTTTTTAAACATTTCGAATATTCATCACTCTTTTTGTTATCTTCATCATCCTCTTCGCTTGAATCAGTTGTGAGAGGAGGGACAAGGGATATAGTGAGTTCTCCTCTCGATCGGTAGCGACCCTGGAGTCATAAAGTAGAACATAAACATAATAGAAAAAAACTGAAATATCCAAAAAAAGTATCAAAACTTCATAAAATAGGTCGAAAACATACAAACAATCAAGTCAACCCAATCACCATGACCTCAAAAACATTCATATTCCAGCCAAATAAAATATGTTTTCAGATGGTTTTGAGCAATCTCACAAACTTTAGGATGTAATTGAACGGGTCGCAAATCTTGAAGTGATAGAAACTCATATAAATGTATAGTAATGTGAGCAGCCATCAACCAGCTCACTGTTCCCCCTTACATCAGGCACTGCCTGTCTGCAAGACCTGATTCCTCTCGGGGACCAGACAGCAGAGAAAGGCCGTAAATGGGCGTGGCCTCCCTCTTCTACGACCTCAACACCATAAGCACAAACCATAAACCTTCAAAGAAATGGAGGAGAGAAGACCAACTCCATCTACATCACTGCAAAATGACTAGCAATTTCTTCCTGTCAAGTTGGCGCCCCTGATCAGGAATGTAAAGCCTTTGTCATAAGCCTTCAGGATCAGTCCCTGTTCATTGGCCAGTCTATGAAGCGATCTTCCCCCGTCTTTGAAGCGTTCATCCCTACCATATGGATACACCAGTCTTGTGTATCGATACCCTCCTGCCGCCCCCAAGTTGACTAGGTTTTGAGAGTTACAACCAGTAACCTATTTTTGGCCTGCCTCCCCTGGAAGACGATGAGAGGAACTCCAACTTGACCAGTCCTGTCTGCGGCTCTCCCCAACTGTATCTCCACTACGTCTGGTCTTGCCTCGGTAAACCAACATGTGAGTGACAAAGTGTATCTATCTCAAATTGATAATCGTGAGAAGGTGAATCAGAAACAAATCGTAACATTAGAATCAAACCCTTTTTTGTACCTGTATCGAGTCAGTAACATTCTTGTCAGTAGAGTATCGAAGTGGAACATTAGTCTCAACCTTTTTTTAAGAACCAAGTTGTTTCTAGTATCACCCTTTAGGCTTGTAAATCTATTCAAGTATAAAAGTATCCTTGCAACTGTATCGTATTGGTTCCTAGTATCGCCCTTCAGTCTTTCCAATCACTGGTTGGTGTATCTAATTTCGAGTCTTGTCATTACATTTAAGTATTTCTCATCCTGCCTTATTCATCATACCACCTGCATTCCTGGTTCTGAACAGTAATATAGTATCGGTGTATCAAATTAGGTGATTAACATCACTTGCAATATCAGTAACTTAGAATCTTGCTTTATTCATTCAAAGAACGATACACAACATACTCTTCAGGTATCATTTCATAACAGTATCTCAAGGTATCTTAACTGGAACATTGCTGCCTCTTCTTCCTAGCCACTCAGGAACATTGCTACCAAAACAGCACAGTTAACATCTTTTTCACTAGTCATAAGTTCCCCGATAGTTTCACTAGTACATAGGATCGATAGGAACAAGGAGTGGGTTACAAAGGGATGCTGAGTCGAACTTACGAACTGCCGGATTCTACCTAGGATTCGAAACCTCCTTGCTCCTGGTACTTTGGAGGAACGACAGCGAGACGGTGTATTGGTGTAACGATGGAAACACATTTCCCTGGCTCTCACGTACTACCTGAAGGGAACCTGGAACAAAATACTCCTAACTACTGCCGCCCTTCAAATTGGGTAATACGTGCCTCAAAGAAACTAGTGACACCCGAGAAAGTAAAATGGGCAATTAGCTCATTTAGGCCTTATAAGACTCCCGGACTGGATGGGCCATGTCCAGCCATGCTACAGCATGGTATGGGGGTACTCACTCCTGTTCTGGTTAAAGTCTTTAGGGCTAGTTACCAACTCGCTTACATTCCTGAAGCGTGGAGGAAGGTAAAGGTCGTTTTTATCCCAAAGACTGACAGAAACTCGTCTCAAGCTAGGGATATCCGACTCATTAGCCTCTCATCCTTCCTACTTAAAATTATGGAAAAAGTGGTTCTTCAGAACATAAAACAAGAATACCTATCCATAAGACCTCTGCAGAGATCCCAACATGCCTACCAGAAGGGCAAATCTACAGAGACTGCCCTGAATCAGCTGGTTGATATGATTTGGAAAACTCTGGAGGTGAAAGAACTAGCTCTCGGCTGCTTTCTGGATATAGGAGGTGCTTTTGACAACACCTCCTATGAATCAATAAAGAAAGCTGCGAATGAGAGGAACATTGATCCTCAAACAGTAAAATGGATCAAGGTCATGCTAAATAAGCGGATCGTGTACTCTGAGTTAGGGATGAGTTCCCTTGCTGTCATTCCTTCAAGAGGATGCCCACAAGGGGGAGTACTCTCCCCCTTACTATGGCTACTTGTAGTTGACTCTCTTCTCCTTCAACTTAGGGAGGAGGGCTTCGATGCAGTAGGGTATGCGGACGATTTGGCCATCATTGTAAAGGGCAAAATACATCATCCACAAGTGGTGTACAGCAGAAGGTTTACGTGTAAACCCAGAAAAAACAGTACTGATACCTTTTACCAACAGGCGAAAGCTAAACCATAAGGTACTCAACCTTGGTGGAACAAAACTATCCACTAAAACGGAAGTTTAGTACCTAGGAGTTACCATAGACCATAAATTGACATGGAACTCACACATAGGAAAGATTGCCAACAAGGCAAGATACATCCTATGGGCTGGACAGAGAATGTTTAGCAAAACCTGGGGACTCAAGCCAAAGATGATATTATGGTTGTATACAGCCATCATCAGGCCCATAGTATCCTACGCTGCTCTTGTATGGTGGCCCAAAACCAACCAAATGGCTGTCCAAAGGATACTCAACAAAGTCCAAAGACAAGCATGTTTGGGAATCACTGGCGCTATGCCTACTTGCCCTACTGCAGCAATGGAGGTGCTTTTGGACCTCTCGCCGCTACATATTCATGTACAAAGAGTGGCCTTCCTGGGGGCTGCAAGGCTGCTGCGGCTGGGATACATAAGACCAGGATCCACTGTCAACCACCACAAAATTCTTGGGAAAGATGAAGGTGGAATGGCTCTGACAGTCAGTGATCTTATGACAGAAAAACGAAACTTCGAAATACCCTTTAAGGTGGTCATCAACGATAGAGACTACTGGAAAAAGAGGATGCCCAACCTTGCACCGGGCTCTCTTGTATGGTATACAGATAGATCAGTCATGTGAGGAAGATCTGGCATAGGCATTAAAGGACCTTCGTCGAGCCTTGTAAAGTCCCTTGGGACGAATGCCACAATCTTTCAGGCAGAGGTCCATGCAATCCAACTGTGTGCTGAAGAAATGCTGAACAAGCATCTCAACAAAGCCAAAGTATATATCTTGTCAGACAGTCAGGCTGCCTTGAAGGCCATTGCTTCATACACTATAAGTTCGAAGCTGGTCTGGGAATGCCTGAATACCCTCAAAACAGTGGCCCAGAAAAATCGGGTCACCCTTCTCTGGATTCCCGGACTTAGGTCATGAGGGTAATGAAACTGCTGATCGTCTTGCCAAAAGAGGATCAGAGTCCCTGCCAATAGGGCCGGAACCGATCCTGGGAACCACCAAAAGCTGTTCACAGAACGTGGCTAACAACTGGGAAAGGAATGAGCGAGTAAAATACTGGCAAAACCTCCCAGGTCTAAGACAGGCCAAAGTACTGTTACTGTTTGTGACGTTATCAAAGAGACGTTATCAAAGAAACTGATGAACTCATCGCTATGCCTAAAAAGGACGTCAGAATACTTGTGGGTCTGTTAACAGGCCACTGCCCACTTCGATATCACCTAAAGAAGATAGGCAAACTAACAACAGACATCTGCCGCTTCTGCGATATGGAAACGGAGGATGCCGAACATATAATATGCTACTGTGAAGCATTGGGTCGAGCTAGATTCACAACACTCGGAAGTGATGTCCTAGCCCCTGACACCATCTCTAAGGTGATCTACACCAACCTTCTCCAATTTGCTAAAAAGTGGGGAGAAGGGGTTTGTAAACCCTTTCTTGTAGGCTAATATAGCCTGGAGGCACTCCACAATAGACCTCATTAGGTCGCAGTGGAAGGAGTTTGTGAATCAACTCACCAAAGACCTCCTACTCAATTAAAAAAAAAAATGGTGTAACGGTGGTGAGTCTGACCCTTCCTGCTCCCCAATACACCAATAACCCTGTGTTACCAAGAAGGTGAGAGTTTACAGAAAACAAATGAACTTACGTGATTGTCACTGAGAGGAAATATTGTGTTTTATCGTGTGGCAGGAGATGTTTTCTGTTGATCCATTATCAAAACCTGTCGACTGATGAGCCAGTGTTGCCAGTGCGCTCACAGGGGATCCCCAACAATAACAGATAAAAACCTAAGGGCACTGTTCAGAGTGTGAGAAAAAAATTTTTGAAGTTTTGGTACCGTAAACGACACCTTGCCAAGCTAAGGGTTGAAATAGAGTTGGAAATATTCTGATGGAATAACCAGCTCGTATTTCTACCCAATGATTCAAATATTATTTTATTTTATTAAATAATTATAATATAGATATGAATTGGGTATGATTCAATAACAAAACGGAGTGTGGTTTATATCGATTAACTCTTTAATCGTATATGAGGTCCGAAATGAAATGAGAATGGATTTTGGGTATCAAGGAAAACCGCAAAATATTAAAATATGTGGAGAGATCACTTACCAGGAGCAAGGCAGGAAAGTGACTGAATGCCGAGCTCGTTCCCAGTCTAGGAGAGTAGGGACGCCTCCTCAGGCCTAGTCCGTGTAGCAGTTCGCGGAACTGCTACAGGGTTAAGAGAATTCTCAAATTAATGTCGATTATCTGAACTGTTCCTCTTCTGGGTTCGACATTTTCTAACGGAAAATTGGATGTGTTTTAGCTGTTCGGTCACTTTCGTCTCCTACCTCGACTCTAGGTGTAAGTAAACGTTCAATCAACCTTGTTTTGGTACGGCATCCATATTTAGTAAGTTTAAAAAATGAATTACCTCGTCAATTTTATTGGTCGAGGAAATCTCACTCCTGTCTAGATTGGTTTTGTCGCCAACTGATTAATCCTTGATTGGTCTCACGCTTTGGATTAAATGAATCAATAACGAGAAAACAAGAACGCTATATTCACGACCTTTGCGAAAAGTTCACGACTACTTCATAATGGATGATTCTGTGAGAACATCATGCGAAACCACGGTGTTCCGATGTTCTATAATAAAATGAATAGGTAATTCAGATATTCAATTTATTCCAAGGGACGTCCCATTGGATAAGGAGTAGATCGTTCAATTTCAACCAGTGAGCGATAAAACATTCATTTTTGTTGTTATTGAAATTTCTAAATCTATACATATAGGTATGTATACTATGTATGCTATGTATACTACGTATTTTATATGTACTATATATACATATAAAAGAGGGTGGCCAAAATTTATAGGACCAGCCATTTATCTCCGTAATTTCCGAACCTTTCAAAAAATGCAAATGGTACCTCAATAATTTTGTTTTATTATTTTAATAATCTGGTCTTACTGACCAATGTATAAGCTGGTCTTACTGACCAATGTACAAGCTGGTCTTACAGACCAAAATGAGACAAGCTGGTCTTACTGACCAATATACAAGCTGATGTTACTTACCAAAATGAGACAAGCTAGATAACTGATTTAGGAAGAACTAGCTGAAATCTCTGAAGATCTGGGCGAATCTGCACGAAAATCTTGCTATCTGTACACTACTTGTACTGCAATGAAACAAACTAGCTAACATACTTTAAAAACCTTTTCTAGGATATTTTGCCCCAATCTAAACAAAGACTGTCACACTGAGAAAAGGCCACCAGGCCACTAGGCTAAACTACCTCGATCTCTGTACAAACTGTACTAAATGCATGAAACACGAAGGAGGATAAGTTGCAAATCCTGAGCAAAAGTGACACAAACTGCTGCAGACAACCTGTCTTGCTGAGAGTATCTAACCGCCAGACATTACATACTGAGCGCACTGCTCCAGATCCCTACTGAGCAAACTGCTCGACCCTGTACTGAGCAAACTGTTTGAGACTCCATACTGAGCGAACCGCTCCAGATCCCTACTGAGCAAACTGCTCGACCCTGTACTGAGCAAACTGCTTGAGACTCTATACTGAACGAACTGCTCCACTTCTGATGATGGAGATGGGATAACTCTTATTCCATTCTCCGGTATTTCCTCTTCTTCCAGTTAGTTGTCAGGATCATAAATCACTCGCGTATAAAGAAACAACTGTATTCTACAATAACTAGGCTCAAAACGGATTATAAATCGATTACATAGCTCTAGACCGTCGAAACTCCCCTTGCGGTCAGTTCACTGGCTCATCCTGAACCCGACTGACGATTGAAGAAGTATCTAGGGAGAACCCAGGGCCCTCACACTCTTCTTCCAGGGTGCTTGGCATGACGATCCCTACTCGGGATAGGTCTAGGCTATCTGTGGGGGCGGCTACATATGAAATGTAATAATGCTAAATGGAATCTATTTTTTTAACTCTGAATAAATCAGGCAAATTGAATAAAAACCATCAAAACCACAATTTTGAAAAAAATTAGATGTGCGATGATGTGATTCTGTCAAGCGAATTTTGAAGTTTTTTGTTCTATTTATGAGCGGCTTGAGACTAATATTTCTAGTCTTGGAGTATACTTCAACACAACTAATACAGCTCTACGTTATTTATTGCTTGAAAATCCTTGATTTACCACTGGTGGCCCGCGAGGTGGATAACGCGGTTATCATTATAATGTATCAAATTACCTAATATCAATATTATGGTTTAACCGAACCGTTTCCTCACCTCGGGATTAATTCCGGTAGAGGGCGCCAGGGCTTAATAGATTACAAACCGTTTAACTCCAGGCGGTCGACTGCCCCGAAACAGGTAGGTCGGTGAATATATATGCGATATATACGGATATAATGTGGGGTGAGAAACTCGGAAGCGAGATCTTCCCTATACCTCCAGCGGCCGCTCTCAAACACGGGAATATAATTAGACATTTATAATTAACATGTCACGACCTAATTAATAACTCAAACCTTCCCCTCCGCGTATTACATTATAATGCGCGTCAATACAATTTAATCTAATTCGCCCAGCCGCAGCCAGACCGCTTTCCACGTCTTCTCTCTCTATAATTACTTCGCCATTTCTCTCTCTCCCTTAATATCAAAGTAATTATAATCCCCGAGGCCCTAATAAGTTATAACATAATTATCAGTTTCACCACGACATTCCAATCAGATTGCTTTCCTACAATATTCAACCATGTGTGTCATTCCTAGCGATTTAAGTTTGAAAATACATCATTTTTGTGCATAGTCAATGTTCGGAAACGATTTCTCAACATTTGCTTGTGATTCGGTGATTTGTTTTATTATTTTTAATAATGAACCTTAGGAGTCGACCAAGAAACAACATTTTTTAACACCCCCTCAAAATTTGATGGTTTACGTTTCAAGGTACGTAGAATCCAAAAATCGAATAAAAATTCGGCCGTCCGTCCACCGTACGAGGCACTTTCCTCAGTTAGCATTAACCGATTTTGATGAAATTTGGTATATGGGCTTTATTCGGGGTCTAGTTGTGCCCCGAAGCTTCTGGTTGATGAAGGTCACTTCTAAGGGTTGAATGTCGAAAACGCCCTTACTCAAAAAAATTTTGATATAAAGTTATAGTTTTTCCATCAATTTAAGATAGTATTGGATTTTTAGAATTTTTAGAGACCACGCGGAGTCCTGTAGGACAAACCGTTCGCTTCCTACCAGAATTTAAGGGTTGGACGCGATCGATATTTTTCTACATGTTAGTTGGTAGTAACAATGGCAAATTGGCATATATTGTGTAATAATTTGCAGCGTTTTGTGTGTGATGTTTTATTATTTCTCTGTAATTACATGTACATTAAAAAATACGTCATTTTTTTCTATTTTTGAAAAAATGTTTATACCTATCGCTTTGTATTTATTACCAACTATAAATAATTTCATTTTATTATTTAATTCAAAATAATTCAATGAAATCTGCGGAAATTTATAAGAAACGAGACAAAAATTTTCCCGGACTGAGAAATCCCCAACAGATCAGATCCCGTTCGCAAACCTGTGACGATGTGAACTGGTGACCTTCTCCAACTGAACTTGGCCTCCTGGGTATAATATCTTTCTGGTATTATAATATAATAATAACAGGTGTTTGTGAATGATCCTCAGCCTTGAAACATATTATGTTTCAAGGCTGAGGATCATTCACAAACACCTGTTCCTACGAGACGAAATAGCCACGATTTTTCCGGGGTGGCAAGACACAGATTCCCCTTGGTGGGCCAAACCCCAACTTCCTACGATGGGTCAGTGTGGATCCATGGAAAATCACAGCAAACGTGGAGATTCGTCTCGAGACCTCTTCCCGGTGGAAATGGATGCCACGAAGAAGCTTCAACGGACGTCGCCAATTTCCTTCGCACACGCGCGTGTTGGATCTAATAAAGGTTTTCCTAATAAACCGGCCGATACGTTATGGGTCTCCACGGTCAAGGCTGATAATGCAATTTTTATTCACAGGCCGCCTTGGACGCCGAGCATGGAAAATGCCCTTTTGGCTCGGATATAATGCGATCATAATGACGGGGAGTGACGTGTTGAGCTTAGAAGGCGCCTATCAGTCCGGATCTGTCGATGGTAATCCGGTGAGAGCGTTTCGCGGACAATGCCTTCCTCAGTACAGCTACTTGAGGGCCGATAATGACGTTGGCGTTGATTGAATGATGGAGTTAACGGCCAAACGAAACACTACCTACTTGATTGACACCAGTCCCCAACTACTTACACCTACAATAAAAGCTGCCAGTTTGGGTGAGCTCATCCTCACAAAGTGAAAACTGAATCGTCTTTCCCATCTTTGAACATTATTTTTCTCGACTCCGCTCAAATGAAGCGTAATATTTACGATGAAGTTAATTTACTTTATTAACTACTTGGATAAAATTGGAAATTAATGGCATTTATGTTGCAATGTGAGACCATCTCTTAATCCATTGCGTAGCAGTAACTCACTGAGGGCCCTCTACCAACTGAGTTTCAACTTCATACATCTAATAGAATTGTTTTTAGAATCGAATGAAACCACCAGAGCTCTCCAGGACTAACCGTTCACTCCCTATAACGGCTTGAAGTTGGGACGAATGATAGGTAGAATACTCACACTTTTGGTTTATTATTTTCAATAACAAACCTTTGGAATCGACCAAGAAACAAATTTTTTTAATACCCCCTCAAATTTGTTGGTTTACGTTCCATGTACGTAGAATCCAGAAATCGAATAAATTCCGTCCGTCCGCCGTACGCGGCACTTTCCCATCTTAGCATTGACTGATTTTGATGAAATTTGGTATGTACGCTCAATTTGGGGTCCAGTTGTGCAGGTCACTTCTGAGGGTTAAATGTTTGAAAACGCCCTAACTCAAAAAAATTTTGATATAAAGGTATAGTTTTTCTATCAATTTAAGATAGTATAGAATTTTTAGAATTTTTTGAGACCACGCGGAGCCCTGTAGGACAAACCTTTTGTTCCTCACGAGATATTAAGGGTTGGACTTACAATGAATCAGAAAGTGTGAATCGCAAAAGAGGCCTAATCTCCGTTGAAGTTCTACTTAGGTAACCAAAACGCGATAGCTGTTCATTTCTTCGAGTAGTTGTATTCAGCTATGCTCCTTTATACCATTAATAACCAGTAATCAATTTCCATATGAAGCCCCCTATTTTTCGAATCGAGTGTGAAGCGTTTAGCTCTTTCTAATAAACTTGATTGTGAAGGTATGAAGGCAGTATGGTGTGGTAGGTTAGTACCTAGCAATGGTTGGTAGGTAAGAA